>WTSP01024902.1:64496-91752 GCA_025331215.1 Actenoides lindsayi | reverse complement strand
CCTCGCGTCACGTCAAAAACGCCTTTGAGATTGAGCTCAAGTGCCCCAGGGCATCCAGCAGTGCCCTAATCGTTTTATGTCCCGTGCTTGTTTATATATTAATCACTTCTAATTTTTTTTTTTTTTTTTCCCCAGGCAATCTCAATTTATTATGCACAGAATCAAAGCACCCAGCTCCAGGGAGGTATCTTTTGATGCAAGTACCACCGTGCCTGAGTAAAATAAATGGTCTTACCACCTTGTTCCCAGCTTTTTCCTTTTGTTCACTGGGGGGCACTGAGGAAAACTCTCTAGGGAGGCATCAGCATGGGGCTATTTAAGCACATGAACTGACGGTGACAGTAAGATTAAAAAGTACTGAAAGGGTCAAGGTCTGGGACAATACAGAAATTACAGCAGGAATTATGTGCAATCAATGCTTTATTTTCTGCATCCCAAACTTTCCCAAGGCAATGTGAGCCAAAATAGAAAGACTTAAGAAAAAAAAAGAGGAGAAGCACAAATACTCTACAAAGGAGGCCAGCCCTACAGGACCAGATTTCAGAGCCACCTTTTCTCCACAGGTGACACCCCTGAATGGCTTTGCCACTTCTATGCCATCCTTGCGCCATGGCACAGCCAGCGGCATGATATAAAGTCAAACAGGTAACAGCATTTATCTGCTGCCCATACGCACCGATGTGCAAATGTTGCAAAACCTTGAGCATCAGTCAGACGTACAACAGTCAGTAGGTTCTTAACACGTGGTTCTTGCTCCTTCTCCAACCCTGTTTAAAAGTTCAGCTTCTCCATATACTATATATACAACTTTCACCTCCACTTCAGCAATGACAGGCTCTCCAAGCCAGCCAATTAACATTTTCCTGAACCTTGTTGACAGTAAAGAAGGGTGATGGAACGTGGATCTTTTTGCTACAGTTGAAGCACTAAAAAGTTTTTACCAAATTTCAAAATTATAGTCTATCCCTGTTCTATACCTATGCATAAATGCTGCATATATTATCTATATGCACATGTGCTTCCCTCAGTATGTATATAAATTTTCTCCCCCAAACCTCAGAGTACTTTTAGTTACTAATGAAGCACATAGAAGAAAGCATAATTAAGCAAAGTAATGCATAGCTTATTAGAAGCAAAACCTAAAGCTTTTATGCAGAGCTGTTAAAGGAAAGTCTGGATCCTGCTCTGAGCTGCATGCAGCGAGATCTGCAAACCAGCATGGAGCTCTACTGAGATCAATGATACCTTTTCCAGGGAGAGCTGGGACCTCAGTTGAAAATGCTCCAGCTGAACCTCCAGGGAAATTAGCAGCCAATACTGCCAGTGAAAACATGCAATTTAAGAGCATGTGACAACAATTTTTTTTTTCAGAAAGATACTAAACCATTTTGAGGTGGAACTGTCAAAGACCAGTTCAGACCTAGCTCAACAGCCAGCTTCAAGGATGAGGAGCAGTGCTGTAAGCCCCTCTCCCATCAATGGTATCTTTGAGGGTTTGATGGTGGTGAAAATTGTGTGGTCTGTTGCTATGAGAAGATGCCAATAGCATGTGCAAAAAATACTTTAATTGCAAATTATTTTTGCACTTGGAAAGCAGAACAGTATGCATCATCTCACAGCTTTATTCTTTTAGCCTTTGGTCCGCATGAGAACAGCTCTGTGGCTTGTGCCCCAGCTAATCACTCCCAACTCCCCCAGAGCATCTGGAGCAAAGCCTAACATCTAATCAGAAATTCCAGCCCCCCCTTCCCTCTCCAGAGAACATCCACACCGCTGAGCCACGTCCCCCTCCTCCTCCAGCATAAACCCTATGGTAGCTCCCGCTTGTCAATAACCGTTTTGCCCACATGACCACACTTAACGCTGTGCTCTGGGATTACCTGTTTTTCCTCTGACTGCTGCAATTTGCATGACTCATTTGCGACATGAAGTGCTAAATCGACTTCCTATGTCTTTTTCTGAATATGAGCAATTATGAGAGAGTCTGAGGCTGCTGAAGGAAAGCCCTGCTTACACAATCACACCTGTGCCATAGCTGTCAATGCCTGTGGTTTGAGAAAGGCAGTGACAGCAGAAACTCCATCAGAGCATCACGTTTGCTCCAAGATGTGGCTGCAAACACACCACTGGACCAGGAGGGAAAGGATGAGCAGAAAAATAGGTTTTTAGCAGGTTTTGCCAATATCTGGGATCATCCCACTGGCAAAAGCCTGAATTCCCATGGCTGGGATTTCATTTTGTAAACTGGCAACTCAGCCAAGGGCTGGGTTGTTGGGTTAAGAGGAGCACCTCACATCACTCCACGGTCACTCCTCTGCTCATCTGGGAGAGCTGACAAGCATCAGCAGGTGGGAAACTATTTTTCCTGGGTGGGAACTTGTTGCCATATTGCATGCCTTGAATAGCAACGTGGATGGTGGTAATGAAAGAGGAAATGAGGAGAAATGGAGGGAATTCAGCCTTTTGGAGTAAAGCCAAGGGAAGGAGGTTTATTACATTACTCAGATGCCTGTTAAATCCCATTCTGAACACTTCAGTGTGCACAGGGTGCGTGTACTGCAGTGACTTTTGTTCAGAGTGGGAGGGACTGAAAATTGTATTCCTAATGGTAAAGAGGTGGATATATGAAAAAGGGGACTGAGGAAGAAAGGTGTGAGGCAACTCTACTTATTTGGTCTGCCAGGCTAGCCAGTAAGAAGTCAGTTTACTTTAAATGCTTTGTATTCCTTAAGGTCATACACAGTTAATTCTCAAGATAACCTCCAAAAATCACCCTCCAGGAAAACATAGAGAAAATATATATATTTTTAGACATACACAAATGCGTATGTAGTTGCATCCCCTCAAATTTTAATTATCTTTTTTTTTTTTTTTAACATGACTGAACAGGCAGGCAGCTTCCCTTCCCAGATCCAATGACAATAGATAAGACCATAAAAAAATTTGCTTTTGGTCAGGATTTGAAGTTCAGGTAGAGCACTGCTTATCTATCAGGTAACTGAGAAGTGTTGAGGCTTAACATGGAGCTACCCACCCACAGCTCAGCAGATCACCCTGTTGAGCAGAGCTGCTTCACCCTGCAGCTTTGCTAGTGCTGGCTCCAATTAGCTCTCTGGTGAATTACTGCTTTCTGCTATTTTATTTTTTTTTTTTTACCATTTTTCATCTATTTTGCAGCACTGCTCCTCTTTCTGCGCGTAGGCTGCCATAGCTAGAAATATGCCCTGATTCCTGTTGCCAAGGTGTTCAATGGAGGTGACGAGAAGGGCCTGATCCTGACTTGGAAGTGCCTGGGTGCTGCCTCATCACAAGTGCCATGGATCACGCCCAGGTTATTACCAAAGAGATTTTAAAAAAAAAAAAAAAAAAAAAAGGGTTAACCAGAATCTAAGCATTTCTTTAGACAGTGGAAGTGAGAAGTGAGACCACACTACAGCAGTTCTCGTTCCTCAGCTATATCACCAAAAGATAAGGCCTAGAACTTGTAATTTCCTCCTTACTGGAGATTCAGAAAACAAGTAATAGAACTCATGTAAATACAACCTAAGATTAATCCAATTATAAAAAGTTAACCATATCATTCCTGGCTTCTGTGGGGACCATTTGAAGCCCATAGGAGACAGCACCAAGAAAATGAGAAATCAATCACTTTTTGAGGCAGGAGAGGTAGGGAGACAAGGCACACACGCATTATTCACTCAACATACTTTTGTTTCTAATTACTGCCTCCTACAGATCACCTTGTTTTGGTTAATCTTAGTGTGCTTTATAGAGAGAAGTAAGCAACCGCTGGCCCTGTTTCGCAGACCAGGAATCCGAAACATGGAGAAGGGTCAGCAAAATTCACCAGCACACCATGAGCAGGACTAGACCCAGAATCTCACGTCCTTACTCCCTGTCCAGTGCTCGCTCTCTCCAGGACATGGCTCCTATAAAATTAATTTATTTATGGCAAAGGTGCAAGCTTTTGCTCACTGCTTCTAAACTGCAGGCTAATGAGGTCCGTGTTTCTAAAACACTCAAAGCAAATGAACCAGGAAAGGGAGCACCAGGAATGAATCTACCATGAAATATCTGCTAGGCTGGCAAAGTCCGTGCAGTTGTACCTACACCACATTGCGAGAGCTATTGCAACCTGCATTTGGACAACCGTCCTCTTGACCTGCAATGGGAATCAGCCTGAGAAACAAGTATCAAAATCCAGCCTTGAATTCAAGCAGTAACATGCTTTTCAAAGAACAGCACGTACCGGAGGGTGATAGGTAGTGAGGCTGACAGCTCATCACCCAGCATTTCTCCATTGTATGTGGGTTTCTTTTTTAATCACAGACTCCCTGCAGCATCGCCTGCTGTGTGATGCTTTAAGGGTAACACTGAGACCCGAGGAGATTCGTAACCAATTGTTAATCACCAGTCAGTGTTTTGTACGCTCGGAGGAACTGAGCTCAGCTAAAACTACACTGAAGGTAACTTCCCCAATCAGTCACGGTCTAACAATTTTCCTCTTAAAATGTTACGTATGACTTGATGCTGCTAACAAGTGCCTTGGATCAATAGTTCTGGCAAGGGAAGCTGCCTGTTTGGAAAGCAAGGGGCACCCAGAGGCAGCAGAAGGATGGCAGCTGCAATAACCTCTGAAACAATGAGAGAAAAGGAGCAGGATGGAGGACTTCAAGGACAAAGGAAGACCCTTCTCCCTTGACCTTCCAAGAGAAAGTACCACAGACCTTCTGCTTTCAAGTACTGAACCCAAATTTTGTGAGAAAGGGGCTGCTTTGTCACCTGCTGTGTGCAAGGCAGGGTTAGATTGTGCATTCTGGTGCTGGAAGTGGGCTCCACTTGGGAGAGCTGTTCTGCTACAGTACTGCATGGAGGCTGTGGGTGTGATGGGACAGACCAAAAAGACTGGATAGGGTGAAAATTAACTTCTCATTCTAATTTCCTTATGATAGTGAAGGGTGGGGAGCAGCAAAGACAATCTTCAGGTATGCACCAGGGTAGAGCTGAGGAGAGAGGAGCTGCTTGGATTTTTCCTCCCCCTTCAATGCCAATTTCTTTTGCTACTTCAACTTCTTTAGCCCCAAACCAAAGCACTTCTGAAAATCCACATCAACCACAAATGAAGTGCAGGCCAGGGTGTTCTGATTTTCACAGTACATTGCCTTCCCCAACTTCTAAAGCAGCCTTCTATAAGGGGCCTTGCAAAGGAGGCACCAAAGCCAACTGCCATGCTCCTATTTTCAGTTTCAGCTTTAGCTGGAACTATTACTTCCATCACTAGTATTTCCTGCAGAGGATAAGCTCTTGGTTGCCATTATAAGGATGCATGGTATTCATATACAAGGTCCCTCTCCTAGTAGAATACCGGTGCAATACAAATGGCTATACCATTTGTGAAGCTCGGTCTGCACAGACGGGCACACAACTGGACTAGGCCATCCATTGCCAAGTTCCCCAGATGGTCAGCAAAGCCACGGAGCTCCCAAAATGGAAGAAATTAGGTATTTTCTTTTCCACGGCGACTCAAAATGGCAAACGTCAACTCTATCCCCTGGCTGGATGCTGCTTCTGGCCTGCAGGGCATGGCCAAGCATGCTCTAGCAGACTGGTATCACTTGGCTTGTGCCCCCTTCAGCATCAGCCATACTGGATTCCACTTTTGCAGGGAGAGAATTTAATATGAATGGGGCTGTATCGGACAGTTGCATTCAGGTGCCATTACCAGTATTAAATATCATCAGCCTTTGCTTAATTTCCATCCATTATTGACAAACATAATTCTCCACTAATCTCAAAAAAGGGAAGGGTCAGCATCTTCAGTAAAAAACCCCACCTTGTTGCTTTTAACCTTCTCACTCTAGTTAGATTACCGGGGCTCTGCCGTGATGAAGAGGGACACGTTGCGCACGGTGTCGTACTCGGGGAAAGCCAAGGGATCAGATGTTTTCCAAACCATCAGGAAAGCACACAAGTTGTACTTGCATTTTCTACAGAAAATATTTATTTGCAAGAAACGAGAAGCATAACATACTTAACTACGTACATGTTTCGGCTACAAAAGCAGGTAGTCTGTTCTTTCGTAGAATCAAGCAGACGATTTAAAAAGGAAAAAAACCCGGCAATTTCTTTCCACCCAATGGACATGTCTGCAGCGTGAACAATCAGGTGGGACTGGATCCAGATGACAGCGTTTGGTACAAAAGTAGGGAGGCTGCTGAACACACTTTACACAAAGTTATAAACAGACATGGCAAAAGAACAGAGATATCTGCAGTCAGAAGAGACTCCAATGTGGTTTACACCAAGGAGTTTAGGGGGGTTGTGTGCTTTTGCATTAGTATCGCTGTCCTTTTCATCTTAGATAGTTTTAAATGTTTGTACAAAATCCATACTGTAACCACACGAACAGAGGGAAAGGGAAAGATCAGCTACAGTGCCTTAAGGGTTTCACAGGCAGAGTGACTCAGAGGCACAAGGTATTGTTCTGCAGGGCCCAAGGCGACGGTTTTGGCTGTGGATATGTATTTCACTTGCAAAGATCTTATCGCCAGGTAATTTACCCTTGGAGGGCCCAGGGAATCTCAGGGAAACTGTGATGTAATAACAGCAGGCATGGTGGCCCTTTGAGAGCAAACTGCTTCCTCTGGCTGGCATCTTACTACACCCCTGGGGAGGTCAGGGCAGTAGTGCTCTTGGGGAAGGGGGATCTTTAGGTCCTCTCCCAGAAGACCAGCCCAACAAATTGTGTTTCTTGAGCTCTCACCTCCCAGAGGCCACTTTTTAAGGGTAACTTAGGCCACTTTTTAAGGCTAACTTACACCATGTTAAAAAAAAAAAAAAAAAAAGCAAAAAAAAAAAAGCATTCAAAGCAGTAATTCTTCAGAACAAAAATGACACCCAAAGATACAATTAAGTCTAAAGTAATAGGTTTTTTTTTTTATACCAAGCCAGAGCTGTCCTACAGAAAGGCCAGTTTATTCATACACACAAAACGACACAGTGTGACAATTTTCAGTCAAAAATTGATAATAGGACTGATTTCAGACAGCAATTCACACGACAGTTTTACAAGTGCTCGGTGATGTGGAATGTGAACAGGTTTCAGAGAGGAACACCTGGACTTTCTGTTGCACCAAGTGGAATGTGCCCTGTGTGTTCAGGTAGATGCCTTTATTTAGCAATGTTTACTACATCAAAAAAACAATTCTGTGGGCTTGTTGTTTTTTTTAATTGCTCACCATGCACACGTACACAGATATACACACTCTTGCATTTGTTCTTGCTAACTGCACAAATGAAGAAAGCAAAATGCCGTTACATCAGCACCACTGAATTAAAATCTGATATGGCAAAGTCAGATACGAGCAGAGTTCCATTAGAAGAAATTGATTACCTGCCTCTGCTTCCCCCTCTCTCCCTTCCACTGCCTTAATTATGGCCTGCTAAAGTTCAAGAATATTTTTACCTGCTAGTTGGAAGGGAAAATGGTATACAACATAAAGGTCAGATATGCATAAACAGGACTGCATAGTATTAAAGACCAAAGGGAAGAGTAAAGCTAAACCAAGAAGAGAACAAATGAAAAAGACTGTCATTGCTGATTTATGGATTCAAGAACTAGAAGGTTTCCCTGTGATGTCAGGAGTCCCTTCACCTGCCATTTCTTTCATCTTTTCTGTAAGATGAGTCTATAAATCCAGCTTTTCTGTGTTTTGTTCTCACCTATTCAGTTCCAGCTCTTGGAGGAAGAGTATGGAGATGGGCTTTAGGGTAGAGAAGAGACTACTGATATTAAAGAATATCCAAACTCCATTTCAGCATCACGAATGAGAGTTACCTGCAAGATGCACTCTTTTCTACACAGAAAGTCAATTCATATATATACATACCCTGGTAAAGAAGAAAAAGGCCTGACAGGAAAACCAGAAAAAAACCCCCAACCAAACAAAAAATAAAACAGTCAATTTCCCTCTCAGTCCTGGAGTCTCCAACAGATGCTGATCACCTAAGCAATGTGGTGTTAACTGGGACCACACTCTCAACATACCCCTGAACACCCACTGTCATTTTATCAGCCACGAGAAAGCTAAAATATTGTGGTCAATTGATCTGAATCCTTACATCTTGTCTGTAAAGACTTTAACATGTAAGCCAGTTCATTCATCTTTGCAACCCCCAAAGTTAACAACACTATAGTGCAAAGCAGCCTCGCATCATAGCACTATACTACTTACATAGCCTAGTATAACTTTTGTAGTTACAAAGTACTGACCTACCACTTCACCTTCAGAATACAAAATGTTCCCTTTCTAATTAGTGACTTGAGAAAGAAATATTTTAGTCACCAGGAGTATAAAAATACTCCGTATACTTCTGTTCTTAGCTGCGTGGGTTTTGTACAATGGCCTCTTGGCATTAGCTGGAATCTAGAGCCCAAATACTCAGTGGAAATCCCTCCCAACATAGCAATTAGTATCATTCATTTACTTGACCTACATTCTAAATGTGTCTAGACAGAATTCATCATTGATAGTTTGGGGGGATGGGAGTGGAGAGGTGGGTTGGTTTCTTTAGCAGAAAAAAACCCACAACAACAAAGAAGTAAAGTTTTTAGATCAATTTTCATCTCTACATTAGAAAAATCAAGAATATGTTGAGATACATTGTGACACAGAGATATAGAAGAGGTCCCCTGCCAGTATAAATCAGACCTGCAGCCTCCAAAAGTGATAAATGAGTGTGCTGCATTGTATCAGCTGGGATCTGAGCTAAGAACCTCAGCCTAATCCACTGTTAGTCTGTGCTGCTGAAAGATACTGAATTGTATGGATGAAATAAGAGAAATGCAGCAAAGAACTATAAATAGCCTGGAGAAAAAAAAAACCAAAACAAAACAAACCAAAACATTATCTATACACTGGTAACAAGGCTAGATCTGTCACATGCCCTGCACTTGATACTTTAAAAATATATATATATAAAAAATAATGCCCTACGTTCCTTCATAGCTTATCTCCCTAGAAGCAAAGACCTGACAGATCTAGACAAGCTTTAAAGCTATAGGCCAAAAGTTAAGTTTACTAGTGTCTATAAAACTGTGCTGACAAGCAGCATAATGTTACAGCTGAAGACTCAAAGGATCCCTTAAGTCCTCTAGTGGAAATGGAAATTAAGTAGCACATAAAGCCTTTCCCCACTCTGTCCAGACACGCACATTATTCCACAGCACCAAGTCACTCATCACTGGAAAAAGTATACTGGCAGAAGGCTAAGACCTCAAGTAATATAGCTGAGCTAATTAAAAGCACTTGTACTGGCATCCTCCCTGAACACCCCTTAGGACTCCTTCACTGTGCCCTTAACAGAGAGCACATAGAGCTGCCTCTCTACGTGGTCTGCAGTGCATCAACATTGGCACTTGGGTCACCCAGCCCCGGATGGCTGAGGCTGGCAGTGCCATTGCAGGTGTCCTGCCTCCTCTGTCCCCCTGTTGGGTACCCAACACGGACATAAACTGCCCGTGGAGATAGTGAGGTCCTGGTCACATAACAGCCTGTGGGTAGGTGATGACAGGAGATTCTTCGGCCCCTGGTATCTAGCAGAGACACCTGTTCTGTTAAGGCCCCTGAAGAAAAATGATCACAAACATGCCAATGTAAAGCAAAGGTTTTCCTTACTATAAAGACGTAATATTTAACATAACTAATCTCCAAGTAACGTGTGTGCTAGGTCAAGAGACTCCCTAAAAGAGTACCTAAAAATAACTTAAAGGATTACACAAATTAAGATTCTAGAAATAGATTATCAGTTACAAGAAAATTGGTATGGCCGTGCTGGCTTGGATGGATGAATTAGTTCAGAGGCCTGACCCGGATCGTGGCCAGTTTAAAACACCCCAGATGAAAACATCACTATCTCTCTATCAGATTTGAACCTACTTGCACAAATTAAGCAAACAAAAGGGCAAAGCTTTAATAGTGACTAGTGCAGTAGGTTTGGGAAGAGGGGTGTTGTTTGGATTTTGCGAAATCATCTGTCCTTTTAAGTACTGAGCAATAATTCAATTTTGGTTTTAATACAGTGAAGTCAGCTGTATCTGCAAAGGGAGGTGATCCATTCAACTGGTAATGAGTGGGAGCTCAGGCAGAGCAGCCTCCTACTTATGCACAGTGCAAACTGCAAGACAAGTAAGAGCAGTGATGTGTTCAACAGCTTAGGGCCTCTTTTGCAGGAGACTTAACCATCCACTTGCCCTCAAACCATGGGTGCTCTGAAAAAAGAGACCACTTAAAGGAATTTTCTAAGCTATGACCTTGCCTGCTTGGACTGACCAGCCATATGGAAATGGAAAGGTCAGTCCCAGCTTTCTCCTGTCACTTTGCTGACCTCATGTGGCTAAGCAATGCAGCCATCCCTTGTGGCACCCACCAGCGTTTGTTATTTATGTGAAGCCTTAAATTGTTTGAAAAAACCCCAAACCCATACAAAAACTGTTGGTGGATACTGGAATGATTCAGAGGACCCAACAGGACCACTGTGAAAGGAAAAAGACTTCAAGGAGAAGAGTGACCAATGCCAGGAAGAAGGGAACGCTTGTAAAACAGACTACAACAGCAATTCTCCTCTCATTGCCACCAAAGGTGAAATAATGAAAAGGCACTTGCATAGAAGAATGGGGCATTACCTAGAAAGCATGTCTGTACAGCAAAACCCATTACTAGCTCATGGAGTCAGGCACATATTTCACTGTCACTAATGTGAAACACCTTCTTAAAATGGCACAGTGGGGACTGATCCACAGCTCCCTGTAATTCACCAAATTCTTTCCATTCATTTCACTGAGTTTTGAGTCAGACTCGATGGTGGCAAATAGGATACCAAAGGGAAAAAGTCTAAGGAGAAAGAAGAACAAGAAAGAAGCTGGTGTGGCAGATGCTGTAATAAAATACAAATCCAATATTTTACAAAATAGAATACTTGCAGGAAATATCTACTGTACATGGTAAAAAATTACTTGTAAGGCTAGATTAGTTTTTCCCTTATTTATCATTAGGAAAAAAAAGAAAAGGAAAAAAAGAGCTTCAAAATTCCTTCTTCTTTTTTAAACTTGATGCCTTCTGGTAAAGCGTAAAGTAGCCGTGCTAGCCTGCTGAATTAGGATTTTCACATTAAATCCATGCTCAATGGAGTCTGAGTGCCCTTCTGTAGTAACTAGATAAACCCTGCTCAAATCCTGGGGTGGGTATGACTGTGCCACTGCAAGGACAAATTGCAAGAGGCACAGCTCAGGCATGGACAGGGTACTGAGAGAGGGAGAAGGCAATGGCCTTAAAGGCAATGGCTGCGTGGGACGAGGAGGAAACAAAGCAGGGAGATGAGTACTGGACCAGGTTCAGACCTGAATACGGCTCTTGGCTTTTCCACTGAACTTGGGCCAGTCACTTCACCTCTCTATGTGCCCATCTCATCCTCATCCCTCGTTTGCTTTGTCTCCTGCCGACACACTCAACTCCTCAGGTCAGAGGCTGTCTTGCCATACAGTTAATACAGTATCTACCACCTCCAGGCCTGAACTGTGCCTAGCTGGGACTACCTATACCCCTATCTTTCCAGCTAAGCACATGGTCTAAGATCACATCACTGGAAAAGGAGGTAAGAGGAAGATAAGCCACGTGGCTTTATTTTAGGGCAATTCAAGTCTGAGGGGAGAGAATGGGTGTTCAGTGATATTTGTGTGTCTGATTTCAGAGTTTGACCAGATCACCTGCAGGGTTAGGGAAGCTCAGTTCTCTCCATTGCGACTGCCTGAACAAAATTTTGCAAAGCTAATAAATACTATTTACAATGGTAACAGGAAGATGGCAAGGAAAGGAAAACACAGGACAATCTGAGACTGGGTCTACATGAGAAATTCCATCAACGCATCTAGAAGCCAATAAATTAAATCCATATGGTCCTCTCAGGAGGCACTTCTGGTTTAAACCTTACATTGATTTAGTCTGTTGGGAAGGAACTGATTTAAGCTACACAGATTAGCCTTAAGCAGACTAAAGGACATCCCTCCAAAACATTGCATAAATTTAACAAAACCTGCTTTTCTAAACAGATCTAGTTGAACTAGTGTAATTCTCCCACACAAAGTGTGACAAGAGAGTAACTGATCTTTGCTTGAATTCCACAAATAGGCTGGAGAGGAGAAGAGAAAGAGCTAGAGGAGGACAATTCAGCAGCATCATTGCCCACCCCTCTCCTGTTTGTGCTGTTAACTCAGCAGGCTCTTTCTTGTCCCTTCAGAAGCAGGCCACACACATGCTTCTCAATCCCCACAAAAGGCTCAAGTGCTGTAGACCAGTAGGCACAGATCTGTGGTTAGAATCTGGGCAGCATCATGCTGCACCTCCTCTGTCTCTCAATTACCTTCTCCCAAGAAACCTATCACCCACATGCTCCACTGGTTTTGCATATTTCACTCTTCTACAGAATGTCTTTGTGCTCAGATGAGGATGCGTGCCTGCACGCACACACCCACCCACCAGTCACTGGCACACTGCTGGCATCATCTGCCAGCACAATTCAATCCTGCCCTTGCAGTGTTAGACAGGAAAGGAATAAAAGCAAAGACAGGGACTGTGTATGAAGCGAGGAAGGGAGTTACAAAGCCAAGAGATCCCATCTGCAGTCACAGCCTCACCAGTCAATGCAGAAGTTGAACTCCCTCTCTTTTGTGCTTTGGTTCACTGAGGATGACAAGTCAGGGGGACTTTGGTTGAAAATATGTGGGAAAGAGGGAAGTCAAGAAAAAAGGCCTTTTTTTATTTTTAAGAGGTGGCGTTGACTCTTCTATCTATTTCAATTATCTTCAGTGTTTCATTTCCTTCTAGTTCAGAGTTGACTCTGCAGAGAACAAAAAAAATCGAAACAACAAAGGTTAACACTAATAGTTTTTAAAAGCACATATCTGACTTGAACAGGCTAATGCTAAAAAGGGGCTCAGAATTTACCAGGTACTTGTCAGTTGGAATATGGTAACACATTGAGTGAGTCATCTCCTTGGCTCTAGGTGTAACTTTGACACGAGAGCTCAGAAGACATGCTTGGGGTGATATGGCTCATCCTAGCCCTCAGAATAGCATGCTTCCAAACAAAATCTCTCTCTCCACTGCTTGGTGTGCTTTCTACTGCTTGTTAGCAGACACCAAGACCTGGGCCAATAGGACAATGGCAGGACAAGAAAAGGTAGAGTGGAAAGAAAATGGCACATACATATTTAAATCAGTCAACCTCTCTTGTTGCAGATGCCCCCAAAACTTACATTTATGCTAACAGAACAAAAAAAAAAAGTTATGAACTTCTGTGCTAAGTAGTTCAGATAACTTTGTAAGTCTGCCTCTTAAGACTGAGTCCTGCAAACTTTCCACATTAATGCTTTAGTAAGATCACCGCTGCAAGAAGCTCCAGCTCTTCACACCCTAACCTCATAGAAAGCCCAGTGAGTCACAGCCTCACACTTCCACCCAACTGGCAAAAGCTTATTCCTTTAGGAGATGCAGAAGTAAGTGCTTAAAAAAGTGGGTAGCCACAGCTAACAGACTTACAGGGGCTAGGTTTCTGGCAAAAGCACTGAGTTTGGGTGCTGTATTACTACAATATAGTTGCAGAGGCTTCTCCAGAGTAACAAAAACTTTGCCTATAAGCTGTCCCGATAGAAACCAAACTCTTCATGTTTTGCATTGCCCAGCATAGCTAAGCCCCTAGTCTTACTGCTGGCCTCCAGGCACAAACGACAGTGACATCCAACAGCGTATGACAAGCAGCCCACCCTGCACTCACCTATGCTGCTGCAGGCCCAGCAGCACTGATTTCTCTAGTCTTGTCTCATTGGCTATTGTGAACTGCATGACATCATCCTGTTGTGTCCCTGGCATGGCTTCCAAGGACAGCGCTGTGTACTTGGAGCTGTCTGCTTGCCTGTCATTGCGATCTGCAAAGGAGATTGGGCTTGACGACTCCTCCAGTTGGTGAGGCTCTTCATAAATTAGCAGACTTCTTGACCTCACTGCATACAAAGAGAGAAGACAAAAAGAGATGAGAAACAGACAGCTCAGAGAACGGCCCATGTCATTTCAGGAAATGGAAACAGAGCAGAACTTAAGTTGCAAGGGTCTTTTCTTAGTGATTAACTCATAATTTGATAGCTGAGGAAAGGTATCACAGCAATGGTCTAGGTAGGGATCAAAAAAGCTCTGAATTATTCACAAAACAACAATAAAAAGAAACAATCACTTTGCTAATATATGTTGAAAGCAACTGGTTCATTACAAATATATAACACTTAACAGTTCCTCACTCGGTCTTTGGACTTCTTTGTTGACTCTGGCAAAGGACACAGCAGCTGATATCAGCTGTGCATTTTAACAGTATGAACATTTGCTACCAAGTAGAAATCTTGCTACCTTTTGCAGACCACTGCAAAAGTTCCACAAGCAGAAACAAAACTGCTTTAAACGGAAGTACCAAGCAGGTTAGTGGGGAAAGGCTTTGCCCATGTCTGTGAAGTTTTCTGCCCTCAGAACAGCTTGCCAAGCTCTCCTTTGAAAGACTTGGGTATATCAAGGAATGACCCACTAATAAGCAGAAGAGCAAGTGGTGCTTGAGGAGGGGGTTAGGGATGGGGGCGGAAAACAAGTACTGAAGCACAACCAAGCAAGGAGCAAGACAAGGACAGTTGTCACTTACCAATGGAATCTGTGTAGGACTCTGGCGAGGAATGCTGCCTGGGCAACACCATCTTTGTAGCAGAAGGATATGGCCCATAGCTCTGAGAGAAGCTGCCAAAAACTACTGCAAAGCACAGCACCACCATCTGGCAAAGGGAGGGTGAAGAAGAGGTAAATGCACTAGCTCTTGGCCCACACACACACATCAAAACTAAGAACACAAAGCAGATCTGATACTTCTTCAAAACAAATCATTTGAGGCTATTTCCAGCACTACACAAAGTGTCTCCTAGCAAAGGCACAAACACAGTAACAATTACAGTGTTTTAAAGTGCAGATTTCAACGCTGGAGTTTGTTTTCAATATTTGCCACCACTTTGGCCTGTAGACTTCTTTACGTCCAAAGTTGGAAAGCAGACACAACCACCATGTGTGTTTTACAGATGCTGTTGGGATTTTCCAAGGTTATTTCTGCTGCAGGCCCCAGTCTTGCTTTGAAGTGACAGAGAGGCTGGCAGACTAGGAGAACAACTTAGGCCTTGAAAATCGTTTCCATCAATTTATAGCACTAGTATAAAGGGAAATTCCTGGGTGCATATAAGGAGGGAAAAAGGTAAAGTTGCACTCAAATCCTTTTCTTATCCTGACTACTATTACTGAAATAGGACAGAGGTAGATTTATAGCCTTAATCATATTTTTATTTGGATGAGCAAGTTTATTTTACTGGTATCAAAAGAACCAAGCATCAAAGGTTACCCTCATTTTTGTTTTACAACTATAGACACCATTTTTCACATACAATATTGTAGGATATAATAAAACAGGTCACTCAGGAGTAGTGCTCCTTCTTTCATCATTCCAACATACAATGAAAAGCACAGGCCCGCTCCTCTCTAGAATTTAATGCCCTCCTACAACCATTAGTCTTCATCAGCCAGGAGAATAACCTGCTCTAGTGGGAGGTATCCCTGCCCCTGGCAGGGGGTGTGAAACTAACTGATCTTTATGGTCCCTTCCAACCCTGGCAATTCTATGATTCTACCTCAATATTAATTGTCAAATTATGAAGAGAAGTTTCCCAAGATGAGAATTTACATGTGAGGGTCTTTGCAAGAACAAGGGATGTGCCTTTCGGCTGTGGAAAGAGATTCTCATTCCCCTACAATTCCCAGCTTTAGGGACACTCACCATAAGACAGGTCCCTGTCTGTGTGCTAGCTGCCTTACACGAACGGGACACTTTCCCAGCAACCATGGCTTGGAGTCTCTGCAACTGCTGTAGAAGCGTTCTGGAAAGCAAAGACAACAGTAAAGCATCACACACACCGATATCCTTGCTGTTTAAATAGCGTTTTGCTTCAAATTCCACACCTGGCAGAAATTCAGCATTTATAATTAAGATACAGATAGTTAAAGCCCTCTCCATGAAGTTAGGGGCGAGGAACGTTTTTAATTTTACCAAGTTTTTAACATGCATTAACACTGGAACTTTCAGAAGGATCTTTTGCCTTTCCCTCAACCGATATCCCTGAACAATTATTTCTTTCATGCTTTCAGATAGCTGTTAAAAATTGTGTTTTCACTTTTTCTACACAAAACGATTCTGGTAAGCCTACAAACAACTGAAACTGCTCTACACACAAGTGACTAGATGCATACACAACCTGATTCTATGCCACGAATTCAGCAGGAGTTTCACTGTTGTTTGAAAAGGCGCAGAAGCAGGTTTGTAACTGCCCTAACTGGTGGCAGAAGTAAACAGCTACCTCCTTTTTCTGAAAACTGCTGTACAGTGGTTTTGACCACGTGTTGGACTGTTTTCAGAGAGAAGGCCCTACGGTCAGACATAGGCACAGACTCCACTTCTCAAACTCATTTATTAAATAAAGCACTTTACCACTATTTGCTAAATCCTCCAGAAGCCCATAGAAATCACAGATGCTTGAAGTGGCTACTCTGTCTTCCAGAGGTCCCAACCACAATGACAGTTCTCTTGTGGTTGGAGTCAACAGTCCCAGACCAGAAGGATATTCTTCTGCTGTATCATCAGTTACTGCAGTGAGAATACTAGTCATTTAAACAGGAAATGATCTCAAAGTATGATTGATAAGCATTTTCACAGCAGTTTTCATTTTGTTTTCATAAAGCTTTTTAACAGACAAGGAGTAACCAAAATGGCTGGCCTCGACACAAATATGGTATAATTTTATACCAAGATGTTAAATTTGCTGTTTGTTTCCAACTTTATTTTTCACTTCCTCTGTAAGTCTCACAACATATTGTTGAGGATAACCCCCACAAAAGTCCAGGCAACAGCTTTGGAGGCTGTGACGTCAAATGCTAAAGCAAGAGGCAAGGTCAGGATGTCAGAGAAAATAGAAGGATTATTTTAAGATCAAACTGGCTAAAAGATAATTGTAGGACAGACCCAGAGGTGCCTTCACAGCTCAATATACACAGGTCTGCCTATTATTATAGATTTTTTTTAATCATCAATGCTCATGGCTAATTAGGGTTTAATGAATTCAAGGACTTCAGGAATGCATTCTGAAATGAGCACAAGGCATGCTCACAGCACAGATTTATCTGGGCCACCAGATCCTTCTCAACTTATTAAGGAAGGATGTCTCGCATGCTCTTGAGAGCACGGTTTATTCTGCAACTCAATATTTAAAAAAAGAAAGTGATTCATCTAATTCAGTCCTTTATTCACTAGTAGCGAGACCACAGCCAAATTAAGACATGAAAACACTGTCCATCACATAAACGAGACCATCTCAATTCCCCGCTCTCTTCTGCATCTCTCCCCGGTTCCTCCTCACATCCAGTACATCGGGTTCACAAAGACTTGTGTACATGGTATATCTCATTTTCTGGAACAGAACGCACTGCATACAGTATTCCCACCATGTGCCACCAGCTGTGTTATACAGCAATGCCTTTTTAACCCCGCAATTTCTGTGCTATTCTAGAAGACCGAATCTTTCCCCCATTTCAGGCCTGAGTCACTGGGCTCGACACAGAACAGCTCTGCGGAGTGAGGAGGAAGGAGCTCTCCTCCTCCCCAGCTCGGGGGCTGGCAGCAGCAGCAGCAGCCTTGAAATGCTGATCATTCTTGCCACTTTTTGTGGAGGCGTCAGTGAGAAAACAGCTAATGGATGGCGAGGAAATCAACAGCGAAGAGGCGATTCTCCTCATTTTGCTCCTCTTTGCCTTTTTGTGTCCAACTTAAAAAAACTGCTGGGCAGAGTGGGCCCAGAGAGCTGACTCCAAAACACCCTCTTTTTGGAAAGTATTAATTAGGCAGGTATTTTGAGGTCTTCTATACACACAGGAAGATTCACCCCTCACCTTATTTACCAACTGCCTTCACATAAAATGTCTTTCTCCCCCAAGTCATGTAGCTGTTTGAACAGAGCTACCATCATCTTCTCAGACAAGGACTTAAGAGTTGGGAGCTGACAAGCTACAGGTGCATATTCAAACTAAGAGCAAGAGCCAAAGCAAGACCAAGATACGTGTTTGTCTGTTCAGAGACGGTACTGGTTTATCCTGCCACCGCCAAAATGGGGCACTCCTTGGTGCTTTTATTCTCTCTTTGAATCTGGAATGGTTGAAGACTACATTCTGAGGTCAAAAGATCTCCTTTCCCATGCAAAAGCTGCTTTCATCATTACTGGACAGCTGCAGGGATGACCCGGAGTAAGAGAGGGAAAGGGAGCAGCTCTCTGCTGTGCGGAACAGGGACTTAAGTTAAGCTAAGATGCTGCCTCTAAATAACAGCAAGAAGGCCACAAATGCTTTTAGTGAAACACACTGCCTCTGGCTAAGTCCTAACAGGAGAAAATGCGATCCCAAGGCAGCGTGCATAAGGGGGTTTGCACACACAGGGATTATTTTCACTACGTCTGACACATTTCCCAGTGATATTCAATTAGAGGGTCACCTCCGTAGGAGGTGTGAACGTGCTTTCACGCTTTTCTCTGCCAATGAAAGCACCTCATAGGAAAGCTGTAAAGTGACTGAAGACTCCTGCTCTCCCTTCCACACACTGCCAGAAAATTCACTCTTCCTGTGATCTCTTGTTTTCGTGTGCACGCTCATATATTCATCTTCAGAAGAGCCTCTTTCACTACCAAAGTAAGGAACAAGTCAAGGCTTCCCTTTTGCTTTCAGTGACACTTTGATTAAGGAGAGAAAATTTGTCATACCAGGACCTAGCCACCTGGAAGGCTCTCTCAATTCAGTGTTTATGTTTAAAATTCAACACAGATTTAAACAAAAAAAAAGACAGCTTCTAGGGTATGCCAAACACTGTTTATTCTGATCAAGGTTTTTCAGAAAATTTTTCTGCTTTTTGAAGAACAAAACCTTATTTTGATAAGGAGAGAGAAAAATTATTCTGTCTTCCAACTCTACACACAGATTCCTTATCTGCCTGTCCTATTTGTAGGAAAGAAAACAAATCCCAAAGTAAGGTTTTCACTGAAATACCAGAATACCTCAAAGAAGAAAAAAATACACAATTTTTCCTCATTTAAATTACAAAGAAAAAAAAAATCCAACATTTTTTTAATCAAAGATGTTTCAGCATAAAAAACACTGTCTTCCTCCTTTGAAAAGAAGGAGTTGCTCCAGAGCTGCCACACTTTGTCAACTATTATAAGGCTGGTCTGAAAAGAAGTGCAAGATATTTCATTGCAACTTAAATCCAGAACCTTCACTCCTTGAAACTGACTTGGTAAAATGGCTTCACCAGCCTCAAACGAAGGAACAGCCAAGCAAATCAGTGAAGTCTGGCAGCTTTGGTGCTGACAAGCCCTTGGTAGGTCAGCCTGATATGCAACTTGATCTTTAGATGACTGGGAGTTGTGACAATAGCTTGAGCAGAAGCATCAAAAAAAATGGAAGAACACCTCAACTCTATAAAGCCTTTAAGGTGCCTGTCAGAGTGGAAGTCTTTACTACATGAGAGCAACTCTATCAGCTACTTCCATGCATCGCCCATGTGTGACACTCTCAACCATATGCTAATTGATTCCTATGTCTATTATTTCTCCAGGAAAAGTGATCAATACAGACTGAACAGAAGTGAAAAATGAAAATACTTCTCACATGTCATACACAGTAACAGATGTTTGAATACTGTCTGTATGCTCAAATAGCCATGTATCCCAGCTAGACAACACTGGTTTCACAGACTGTATTCAACCCCCTAGATCACTGGTAATTTCTCCCCTCAGTCTCAGTGCTAAAATGTGAGTGGATCAAGCCTTCTTGGTGACTGGGACAAGTCAATTCAACTCTTGGTGCCACCTTCCTCTCACACCCTTTGCTTTGCAGTGCCCCACATGTTCAGATGCTACTCAAACCAATGACAGCCTGGGTCACTTGTGGTTACAAGGCAAAACAGATAGGCATGCAATACCGTGCTTCCTTAGTTTTGAGAAAACTGCCTAGAAAGGAACTTGGATGGGTTTCTTTTAAGGGACTGAGTCACAGAAATTAGGAGAGGAAACATATGCTAGTGTTCTAATACTAAAGATGCCAAAAATCCTGCAGTCACCCACTTAGGAGTAATGAGAATTAAAAACTCCCCTGCATCTTGATCCCCAGCCTCCTGTCTTGTCTTTTAAGATGCATGAATATCAAGGGAGATGTTTCTGAATGCAAATTTTTTGACCACGCTTGCACCTCTTACATTACATATTTTCAGATTCAGAATTTCAGGCTAAGGCAGACTCTCAGGGATAATTCTGAATTTTTTCATGTTACTGAGAATAACATAGGAAAATTTTTACCAGAAGTAATAATGCTTTCATGGTTTGGAGCCAGATTTTGAAATGCAAGCAGGGTTTTCCTGAAGTCTTAGGTATGTATCTGTGCAAATATATATAGATTAACATGCTCTAAAAAAAATGATTGCACATACTGAAAGGAAAACTCTGCTGTTCAATAGTTGTATTTTTGAAATCACTCTTCAGTTCCTCTCAACTCCAGCCAGACTTCTATAAAAACATGATACTGACTGACAACACATATATATACACATGCATGAACTCTTAAGTAAGCAGCTATAGCCCAATTTTCCAACAAAGTAAAAACCCAACTTTGTCTTCATGTACGCTTGAAAGCATGAACATTTTTACACAAAATTACAGCTCTTATTTTCCTGTTACCTTTCTTCCACTTTTACCATTTTTCATGAGGAAATAACAGCTCTAATGTTTGTAGGTCTATTTTTAGGTAATCCCTTCAAAGATGTCTTTATTTTTTACTGCACTGAACACTCACAGTTGCAACTAAAGCCACCTGGGGCTCTGCTTTGGCCATATTAAATAAGCTACATGTGTGCATGACTGTGTGCTAGGTACTTCGAGAAATGAAGTCCTAAACATATGAATTTGGGCATCCAAGAGCAAACTGACACTGCCTAATTTTGATCATCACTGCTTGAACTTTGATTCCTGACTGTACATAGGAAATAAAAGTACCAGCTACAGGATGCTGTGAAGACAAGCTCTGAAACATTTGATCAGTTTCTGGGTGACACTCAAGGCTCTGTGCAAATACCAGTGAGGATGCCAGACATTTTTAATTCACCACAGGAAGTGGATGATGTACATTAAACAAGGGCCTGGAACCATGCTCTGAATGAGATTGCTGCACAATTATACACTAAACAAGAAAAGTGGCTTTTTGGAGTTAAGGTGAAAAAAAACCCCATAATGTGGTATGTTACATAATTCAGGCTTGATGAAAGCAGGCGCTTTTACAAATGTCTCAGTACTTCAACTTGAAGCCTTACCAGATTTTAGATACAGTCTGTAATGAAATAGACAAAACAGCATTGCCACGAATGACAAGAGTCACTGTGCAGAGGGTCAGGAACATCTGCTTCTCTGCAGAAGACTGCAAATCAATATCAGTGCTATTGCAAAGGGAAGGAAACAATGCAACTCATACCACATGCCCAAAGTATGGAGGACCTGGAGATAATAACACCTACCTTAATATTTTTAGAGCATGTAGCATGAGACAATTAAGATCATCAAATAACAGAGAAGCTAAAGGTCCTGTCTAAAAGGACAGACAATACCAACAAAGCTGTTTGCAAGGCTGCATCCACAACAACTCAGAGATGAAAACAGCTGGCCCAATTTAGCTGAACTGTGAAGAATGGCTCTAGGCTTGACAACATGTTGTCCCTGAGCAGTTCATCCCCAGCTGCACTTTTCCTTAGAGCAGCTGGCTTCAGCACCTCCTGAGACAGATCATGCGAGAGAAAACCCTACTCCACACCTACAGAAAAATTCCTAGTTCTTTTATGTAAAACCCTGGAGGGAGATACAAGAGGCACAGAAATGGCTTGGCTCTCTTCAAACAAGCAGCAGATGTCTTTATGCATGAGCAGTGTGTGGGAGACACTCTCCAGCAAATGACAGTGCTACAGGGTCTGGCTCCATGAAATCAGAGATTGGATCTAGAGATTAGAAACAACACATGCCACTCAATTAGCAATACGTTGGCTGCCAGACAAGCTCTAGGGCCATTTTGCATGATCCATGGGTCTTATCTACAAAACTCAGCCTCCTCCCACACTTCAGTGCTACCATCACGTTTAGTGGTAATACTCAATTATCACTCCAAATGCCTCTAACTAGAAGGTGTTAACAGTGGGCTTACCTAGTAGCCACTCATTGGAATTAGCCATCATTAGAGAACACACCAAGCTTAAGCCATGAAGGATGCTCCACTCTCAGTTAACATCTTATTAAAAGCTCAGGTGTGCAACATTTTCTGCCATGTGTCCTTTGAGAAAGCCACCATCAAGTCACCCATTTTTTCAGATACAAAGAGACAAGAAGTTGTTTTTACCCCTACAAAAGAAGGAAATTCTGGAGTGTGAGGTGGTTAGAAGGGTGCACAATAACTGCAATGACATTTAGTAGTCCAGAAGGAACTCATAATGACTCTTGAGCTTCAGCAGTGAAATTTCTGGAAGTATCACACGCCAGGTCAAGGTCTCCTGTCAAAACAGTCTTTCACTAGATAAAGACAATTCGGAGAGTTGGGTTGTAGTCTGTTTGTTATGTATTACTAACCATGTTTCCTTGGGCAATGGAAGAACTCAAAGAAGAGTGCTAAAAGGTTTCTCAAGACCTGGTATAGAGGCATAGAACCGTCTAGGTTGGAAAAGATCTTTAAGAAAATCAAGTCCAACTGTAAACCTAACACTGCCAAGTCTGCCCTAAGCATCACATCTACACATCTTTTAAACACCTCCATCAAAGCCTCTACACTTGATGTCACACTGCAGTCACAATAACCTCATTTTTAACCTTCCTCATGTTTCTTTGACATTAACCAGATCAGATGCACCTATTCTTCACATTTCACTTAATCTCTTAACTTCCAGATTTTTACTTCTCACGGTGATATCATGCTACAGTTTGGTTTTATTCCCTTCATACCTTACCTGTTAGTATTCTCCAGGACTTCAACCTTCTTACGCAGCTCACTATTTTCATTTGAACAAGTCTCAACTCTGGAGAAAACACAAGGAAAGAAAGAGGAATGTAAAAATTCAGTCATTTATTAAAGTTGCTTTCACAGAGAGCTCTCTGCTTTTGCTACATTTAATTGAAAGGTACAACAATGAACTTTAGTCATAATCTTAACCATACTTTGTTCTGTAAAAGACATTGCAAAAGACACTCCTAGCTGTGAAGCACCTGCTTATAGTACTCAACTACATCCCAGCAGATGCAGTTCATTCAGGATGGACTGTTCATTCAGGATGGACTGTAACTACTTTTTGCCCCTTGAAATAGCAACAGCAAAGACTCTGCTTAGACTTTCTCTGTGCACCAGGCCATGGGACAGATACTTTAAATGTCACAGAACATACTATATTTATGTTGTTAGCAAGTATTTTGTGCAAAGGTGTTCAATGTGTGCATTTCATTGCTAGGTTGAGGCACCAAGCAATTTGGCAAGTGCCATGCTACTGAAATCAGATCCTCGAATTTCAAGTTTATGGAACCTAATAGGCCAGGAGATTAATTCCAACAGAGCACTCATTTCCACACTGCCCCTGGAAATCCCCTAAACTAAAGATGGTTATCATATGCCACACGAGAGGTCCAAGTATAAATATGGTACTTGTAAAAAGACAAACATGATTAGCCAGAACAGCTTTAAGAAAGAAAAAGGTAAAGGGAAATCACTTTGATATGTTTATGTGTACAATATCGTACGTGTGCAGTGGAATTTCATAAGTGTAACTCTGAGAAAGCCAGACTCATCCACAAAGAGATAAGAAGGAAAAAAAAAAAGGAAATTACATCAAGGGTATCACCAAACATGGTATAAGGGGTTTAATAGATCCATCTGGTGAAGTGAGTAAGAGAAATACTAGAATACTTGTCCGTTGAAAGACAGATTAACTTGGCATATAAATCACTAACTGGTGGCTTGACTTCTCGCTAAGGGAAGTTGATGGGTCACAGGCTGTTTTCCTGAGTCCTGCTATTTTCCCAGGCAATCCTGATTCACCCACTTCCTATTTCTGTCTCCATCTGCACTAGAAACAGAATATATTCACTCTGAATCCACCTTTCCCCAGACACTGCCTACCCACTAGGCCAACACAGCTGAATGAGAGGGAGACTAATAGCAGATTTGTCTAGCCTTATTTAAGGTTTAAAGTCTTTGTTGGTACATTGGCAATATGTTGCAGGTAGACATAGTTATGAATGCAGCACCCCAGCACAAGTACAAGCAGAAGCCAGAAGAAAGGCCTTTTCTCAGTCATAGCCACGAGATGGCAGCTGGCACTCTGTGCACAGAACAGTCCCAGCATCAACAGCTGGATCTCTTCCCAGTCCAGCAACTAGTACTATTGGCCTGTTTGAAACAGGAAGGAGGCTGGCTTACTTTTTTTCCAGACTGTCCATGTATTCTTTCTTTTTTCTTCTACTTTCCTGGGCAGAGATCTAAGGAAAAAGCAAGAAAAACACCAAATATTTACATAGGAAAAAAAAAAGCATCAGAGATGAATTAATAAACTGGTAAAAGGTCCTGACATTATTAGAACCAAGCCCCTGGGTTGTTCTCATTTCTATTCCTGGTAAGCAAGGCACTGACTTGGTCTGTTTCCACATCCTGAAGCAAGATAGCCCCTCTCAGTAGCAGAAAAAAGATCATTCCCTGCTCTTACAAAACTAACCTTAAAAAGTATATCAGATTCGTCTGGAGAGAACAACACCTGGCATCTGGGAGAGGAAAAGCCCAAGCATATGCTAGAAAGCAGCTTTGTAGAAAAAGACTTGCACATCCTGATGAACAAGTCAAACGTAAGTCAGATATACATCCTTGTAGCAAAGGCAACCAACCAGATCCAGGCTTACAGCAACAAGATTGTAGCTCACACGTCAAGAGAAGTCATTCTTCCCCTCTAATCAGTGCCTGCAAGACCACAGTTGAGTACAGTGTACAGTCTGTGGCTCCAAAATAAATACTTTGTATGTACAAAGGCAAGTCCAGAGGAGAGCTGCTGCTATAATAAGCATGCTGGAGCACATGACATATCAGGAAAGGCAGAGAAAGCTGGGTTTGTTCAGATTTAAGAAGAGAAGGCTAAGGAGGGAATCCTATTGCTGTCTTCAACTATCTTGTGTAGCAACGATGATGTCAGAGTCTTCTCAAGAGGTGTACAGCAAAATGGCATGAGGCATCAAATACAAGCTATAACAAGGGAAATCCCAATTAGATATTAAGAATTCTATTTATTTGGTTTTACCACAAAAATGGCCTAACATGGGAACAGGTTGCCCAGAGATGCTGGGGACTAATCATCCTTTGAGACAGTAAAATGTGACCAGACAAGTCCCTCACCAACTTGCTCTAAACCAACTCTGCTTTCAAAGCATGGTGTTGGACCAAAGGACCTCTAGAGATCCCCTCCAATATAAATGACTCAGATTATACGCAAGTGGTGCATAAAATTCATAAGGTCACTTCTAAAAATTTTGAAAAATCTATTTCAAGACCAAATTCCAATTCAGTGTGGGCAAATCTACACCTCTGTTTGCAAGACCAATAACGGAATGCATTAACCTTCAAAGATGTGCTAATATCCTCTAAAACAAATTTGCTGGTCAGGTCTGAAAAAAAAATGCTTTCCTCCCTATCACTAGGCTCTTCCCCACAGTGGAAGGAAAAAAAGACTTGTCGGGCCTGTCACAGTCTTGGTATCAACCATTCAGTTAGAGGTGATGGAAGTCAGCGATCAAAAAGACTAGGGCACGGAAATACATAAGTCAGATTTGAAAACATGAAACAGTGGAAAAGAACATCTTCATCACCACGGAGAGAATACAGAGGCCTTTGCCTACCATAAGGGTAGGATTGTACTGTTTTCGAAATGCAGCCAAGCAACAGCAACTTGATACCCTGCTTGCTAAATGCTGTATTGTTCATGTCTTCAGGTAAATACCTCGGCAGAGGCACACTGTCACAATGACAGATAATTTGATGGATATGTTTAGGAACAAAGAAAACCACTTTATTAAGAGACATCTTACAGCATTCAACAGTACCACGGGCCAGTACTGCAGAATTGCATTTTTTTAACGTGAAGGAGGAGGAGGAATTACCCAGCAAAGCTAACTAACATTTACCTTGTTCTTTATTTTCCTGCGGATTTTCTTCAGCACTTTCTCCTCTGCTTTTGTCAGGGGCAGTTTAGTAGGGATTGGGTACCCCTCTGCTATCAGCGTTCTCTTCTCCTCCTCTGTCAGGATAAGCGGGCCAGTCCCCTGTAATTTCTGCAAGTGTCATAGAAAAGAAATAATAGAACAGTAAGTGCACACAGCCCTAGAGAAAAAAGAGTGTTGGGGTAGAGAGGCAGTGGCTGTCCCACTTCAGAGAGTCTTCAGGAGAGGCCTGCTAGAACATCAGTCTCCTGCAGTTGGGAATGCATGGAAGGGGAAGACCTTTTAGATATCTTCCATTTGGAGACTGAAGCTTTGGAACAGAAGTTCCTCAAAACTGTCATTCTCAGACCAGCTCTGTACACACTGAGGCCAACAGTGAAACTTCTCTTGGCTCAAACAGCAAAAGAGACAAATGAGAAGTACTACTGAAAACCCATCCCTGAAGATCAGCACTTGCTTTCAACAAGAGGACAGATGCAGATCTATCCAAGGACAGGTTAACCCAGCAGGGCTGGGCCCTAATGCAAAACACAATCCATGGTGGGAGAAACATAATAATACTGCTGAACCCTGCCTCGACTTGGAGAAGAGGCACACACTGTTCTCTCTGGGAACAGAACGGACCAGTAAGCAAAAATTACTGGATCTGCAGTTTTGACCAGAGATGGATTCATCTAAAGAACAACAGAAAGTTAGTAAATCCATGGCAAAACCAGTAATTTAAAAAAGAAAGAAAGAAAAGTAGGAAGAGAAGAGAAGAGAAGAGAAGAGAAGAGAAGAGAAGAGAAGAGAAGAGAAGAGAAGAGAAGAGAAGAGAAG
>WTSP01024902.1:15092-62323 GCA_025331215.1 Actenoides lindsayi | reverse complement strand
AGAAAGAAAGAAAGAAAAAAACTAAAAGAAAAAAAAAAAAAACCAAACCAAACAGATAATAGGTCAGAGAGGGGCTGGCTTTTCAGCAGCTTGAGTTGAATCCCTAGAAGGCAACAGCTTCAGCCTATAGATTAACGTGGTGAACAGGAAGCCAAATATTTAATCAGGGTAAAGTACATTCAACTGTACATTCTGGTCATCTCCCCCTGCATTTTGGGTTGGTAATTAACAGACCTTCCTTAGAAGACAGGTTGAGGAACTGATCCACTTCATGGGGCTCCAATTTAATCTCTGGAAGAATTTTATGGCTCAGTGGTTTCATCTAGAAAAGAGAAATTAACAGCATGAAAACCCAAAGCACACATCTTAAAAATCTTAATAAAAGGATACAAGGATAACTTCTCCATAAATGGCTAAGTTCCCTCTCCTTCTGCTCTGCTACAGGCAAAGCTTTAACTGCTTCACACAGTTTGCTAAACCAGGCTACAGAGAATACTGCCCTGAATACTCCCACTGTGGCTTTTCTTACTACTATATTTAGCTAAATAAAAGATTACGCCTCAGAGATGACATTTCAGACTGAAAGCTAGCATGCAACCCACTCAAATTACTTCTCTTAGCAACAGAGCTGTCACTAGGTTTTACTGGACTGTACAGTCTGTTTGAGCAGAGACAGAAACACTGCTGGCAGTGCAGGAAAGCCTGTTCAAGACAAATATCACCTGGGAGCAAGAGCAAGGTGCCAGTCACTGAGCATCAAATTATTGGGCCCAAATTCATTTCACGGTGTGAATGAGCAGGAAAAAAAGACAGTCACAGCTGGATGAACTCTGTAAGACATCTGGGCTGCCCTGTTGAGAGGGCAGGGGCACCAGTCTGCCAAGATGTTGCCCAGAGTCTGCCTGTGTGCTACAGTCCTAGGCTTGAGGATGCCAGTCTGGCACATCAGTGTGCTCACTGCAGCCAGAATTTCTCCCAATAACTGTGTAACTAATCTGTGCAATGGTAACGTGCCACCAGATAGTCCCAATATACTCTGCAAATCATGGCATCCCAGGCTACAGAAGGACTATGTACTGGGGACAGCACATTCACATTAGAAGAAGATTATGGGAAACTTGCATTTAATTTTTGGAGTTTCTCATTAAATAATTCCCGCTGCGCATATTTCTGGTCCACATCCAAGTGGAAACATTTATTTTCAGCATATAATAACTCCACCCGGCCTGAATTGACATCACACCCTGGGGACTGAGAACAGTCATGCTTCTTCCTCCACTTAACAGGGGACTCTGGTGAGCCATAAGCTGCTGCAGTTTATTCTCCTTAACACAACCACAGCTAAACTTAAACCCTCGAGAATGCCCACTGTTTGCTCCAGCTGTGGTCAGAAAGGCATCACAAATGCTCCTTACAAAGCAGGTTGGTCTGAAGGCAGTAGCAGCTCAAAATATCATAGCTTCACACATCTAACAGAAGTGATTTAGCAGGCAAGCAGGGAAACTCTACAGTTGTTGCAAACACGGATTCTTGTTCTGATTAGGGGAAGACACAGTAGCAATGAAGCAAGTTATTATGAAAGACACTTAGCTTGTCACAGGCTTTATAGCCAGTTCAGGTGGGACTGGTTCATTAGGAACTGTTTAAATAATTTTAAAGAAGCATAAGCCCCAGGAATTGGGGCTAGCATAGAAGAAAAAGTTCTGCATCCAACTGTTAAGACCTGAAGATGCAGATAAGTGTTTTGCAACACAAACTGTTACAGCAGTAGTGGGACACCAGCAAACATTAAAAATAGTTACAGTGGACTGCAGTGTGCACCTTGAATAGACAGTCTTTGGAACAAAGGAGGCTACAGTGATATGCAGCCTTGGGAGAATCACAGAATGATTTGGTTTGCAACGGACCTTAAAAATGATCTAGTTTCAACCCTCCTGCCATGGGCACAGGCACCTCCCACTAGACCAGGTTGCTCAAAGACCCATCCAACTTGGTCTTGATGACATCCAGTGATGTCACATCCACAGCTTCCCTGGGGTGACCTGTCCCAGAGTCTCACCACCCTAATTTCTACTCTAAATCTATCCTCTTCCATTTTGAAGCCATTCCACCTCATCCTATCACTACAAGCCCTAGTAAAATGTCCCTCCTCAGCTTTCTTGTAGGCTCCCTTCAGACACTGAAAGCTCACTCTAAGGTCTCCCCAAAGCCTTCTCTTCTGCAGGCTGAAGAACCCCAACTCTCTCAGCCTGTCCTCATAGGAGAGGTGTTCAGAGGGCTCTCTGATCATCTTCATGGTCCACCTCTGGACCCGCTCCAAAAGGTCCACATCCTTCTTGTGTTGGGAGCTCCCAAATCTGCAGCTAATTGTGCAGAGAGAAAACCAAAAAAAATCTGCAAGTACCAGGGCATCCGTCTGCAGCTCAGGTTGTTCCCCCTCCAGCGCCGTGGCCGTGACAGTGAGACTGACAGAGGGAGCAAGGCCTGATGTCTCGCACAATGCTGGCTCCGTCTTTACTGCTGCTGGAGTCAGCTCTGCACCCAGACACCATTCTTCATTTTCCAGGTCACCTGCCAGGGAAGGAAATTGGACACCACACGTTGAGGTCAGAGACAGAAAAGACTACAAATGAAAATAATGTCATCCTCCCTCCAGAGAAGGGAAACAAACACAGAAGGCATTTCAGTCTATCAACAAAACTCTGCCCCTACTATTGAGCTCTCGGACAATGCAAACAACAAGGCCATTTTGGGGCTGTAACCTAATCCCAGCCCCCGGATACAGAGCAGAGCAGCGAGGAAAGACACAGAGCACTGAACACCGTACATTGCTGAAAGCTGTTAAGGAACAGCAGAACAAGACTACAAGACATCAGGTAAAGCAGCCAGGGAGCCATGTCCTATGCACGCTACTGCCTGCTGACTCCATTTTATTCCTCCTTGCAGAGACAGCATATAGCCAGACTTCTGCTCCTTCTACTGCTTGCAGTCACCAAATAGGCAGAGTGATGGTATTATAAGCTTAAGAACAAAGGATTTTTCACATGCTTAACTTCAAAACTTCATCCCCAAGGATTCATTTAGTGAATATAAAAGAGGATAAAGGCTTTCATGATTTCATAGGAGCCCCAGTGCCGTGGTGATCATGCTAATTTCCTCCCCAGAGCTTCTGGAAGTCACAGCACAGGACACATATTTTGACTGGCAGCAATGAAACACGCATCCCAAGTTGGCAGAATTGACCTCGAGCCCCACTTACTGCAAGATCACTAATCAGAAGAAAGTCAAGCAACTTTTCACTGGACAAAGCTGAAAGGTTTGCTTTGCACTGTCAAGAACTGGAAGAAGGTTGGCACGGTAATTCGGCAGCTCCCCATTTCCATTAATGAAGCAGTTACTGTTTGGCTTGCTGAGGAGGGAGTTATTCACCCAGAACTAAAGTACGTTAGAAGATCAAGAACTTGGAAGGACTCAACCTTTAAAATAATTCCACAAGGCAACTAACAAACCCACTTAAAAAAAAAAAAAAATCAAATGCATTTTTGGCAAGTGCAATTCTGCCTTAAAAAAATTCCCACTGCATTCTAGTGCTAGAGTTCAGGCAGGTAAGTTCTTTTCTCTTGCAGGAGAGTACCCTACACCAGCTGTACTCATCCCAACAGTGCACAGCACAATCCTCTGCTACCGCTCTTCAGTAGCTGTGAGAAGCATGTCCATTGACTCAAGCAACTGGACTCTGAGGTCAAATATACACAGAAGAAAAGAGTATCAATCTTTCTTATCATTCTTTCACAGCTTTCTCCTGCCTTCAAACAGAGCATTTACAGCATACACAGAATTAAAACAGAGAGGAAGAGCGAGCACTGTACGGCTGATAAAACTGCAACCGAGCTTTGAATGAAGCGCACGCTGCATCAGCACCATGGGAGGCAGCCACGGAGCTGTGGCTGTGCCACCAGCAGCCTGCAAGGCTGACACAAGACCCTTACACATCTGAGCGTATCAAGCTGGAGAGATGTCAAGAGAGCTCAGCTGCAACCAGGTAACAAAAATAAGAACGGGCTTACAGCCTCCGTGTGTCTGTCTGTCCTTGCTATTAAGACCACACACAGACACGTACAGCACACAGGCATTGGGCAGAAGCTGGGTGACTGGAAGAAGGGAGAGGCGTATACATCTCCAGTGCTGGTAATTACTTTGTGGTGGGACCTAACCTCCACCGCTGGCAAGGAAGAAGGTAATTTGAGTAATGACACACCAAGGAATTAAAAATGAAAAATACATATCCTGTAATCAGAAGCTGAAGAACAGTGAGCCCAGCTCTGTCAAGAGAAGTAACTGTACAGCAAGGGCTAAACACCCTATTTAAGTTTCTGGAGAGATTACTCCCAAAGCTTTCCGGGAAATGCAGAAATATAAAACCAGAAGTATTTATGAAAAAAAAATCTTAACTCAGGAGAGAGGACATTTCTCTCTTTCAACCCTCCCCGAGCCTCTCTACACACAAATGCAAGAGCACAGCTCCCTCCCTGCTGACTGCAGTGAAATATTCAGTGGATCTGTGGACTCCCTCTAGCTTGCTGTGTGTGGATCATTCAGGTAAGAGCTTTAAAGTGGTATCTTTGCCTGGAAATCCAGAATTCCTTGACAAATGCAACTTTCAAATGCTTGTTTGGGTAACTTCTGCCAAAACTTCCCCCACATCATGTTGTGCAGAGTGTCCACTTGCTGCCTCTCACACTTCTGAGTTGAGCTACACCATGGCAGTGTCTTCGCCTGTCATCTACTTTAGACTCCCTTTGGGAGGGAAGGCTACATATAAATGAGAGCTATCAGTGAAGCAAGTAATTAGCCCTGAACTTTCTGAGATTTGTATCACCCTGCAAGTAGAAGAGAAATGTAGCTGTGGGTGCCCAGTGAAACAGGGCATGTCCTCTAAGGCTGCACTTTGTGAAGTTTATCACCTCTAATCCCCAGACTCATCAAAAGTATTCAGCTGCTGTAAGACAGGAAGATACGCTGGCTGTCAGCTGGTCATTTTACTCCTCTGGAACCTGACTTTGCTGATTAACCTGACATCCCTGCCATCACCACTTAGATCTGCACAGACTGCTTGGAGTTATTCTAGGCTTTAAAGCCAGTCTAACCAGTTTGTAGGGTTACGGATGGTTTTCAATGACAGCAACACGCTGCATTTAACACTGAGATAACTTTGAAGAACTGTATCTAACACTTTTTTGACACTGCCTCTTACGATGCATGGTGACAGCTGTCATTCCAGATGAACAACCCTGTGAAAGGAAGGAACAGAACAACACGCTCATCAAATCCCACCTTGATACTCTCTTCTCACCACTTTTTCCAAGCCCCTATTGCCCACATTCACTATCATGGTCAGTGTTGTGCAACAAGTTATTTTCTTTTGACACATTCCAGCTTCTGAAGTCACCAATGATCTCTTCTCTACTCTAGGAGAGCTGCAAGAATATTTCTCACTCTTTTCTGAGCACAGTGAGTTGACATTATCTGAAAATAATTCTTAGCTTATTCTTATAATAGCACCTCAGTCTACTCTGCCAAGCACTGTAGTAGCAGAACAAAGTGACAGCCCTTTTCCCAAAGCCCATGAAAATGTTGCGCAAAACCATAAAAATTTAGGCAAACAGGAAAAATTAAGCAAGCTACAGAATACTGGTCATACTGAAAGGCCTGGTACAACCTCCAAGATAAGTATTTCTGATGGAGGTATACAGAGAACCACGAGAAAGGCTTCATGGAATAATAGGAAAAGCAAGGAGAAGCCCATGAAATACTGAAATGAAAGGAGAATGGAGGTTGGCTCAAGAGACATACTGGAAGAAAAGGGAGGTGTCTTCTCCAAACCAAGCAAGACATGCTGTGGAAAGAGTAGACAACTGGTGTCAAGAAATTGAAGGTCAGTGCTTATATTTATATTTGATATGATCCAGGACATGCAGGTGAACTATTGAGACAGAATCCGAAACAAAAGGCTGAGAAAATGCTCTGTGATGATTTTCTATATGGATAGGACTAGGGCAATACTGCATTGCCAAGGTGAGAAAAAATAGACTGCAAATCATTCAGCTAGAGAGAGGAGAAAGCCTAAACAAGAGATTTAGCTATTCAAACAGCTAGGACAATCCACAGCCTAAAGATGGTCACTTTGTCTGTTAAAAATCTCTTCTCAGGCCTCAAAACACTGATTCCAAAGTTCACTGTTGAACAAGTGATACTGGCTGTCAGTCAGTCCCTTTTCTCAGCTGAAATTTCCTATGAACTTCAGAAATCTATGTGCAGCAACTGTTTAGGTGAGAAGCATTGCTTTCACCTACCCCTTCATAAGTCCATGAATGCTAGGCATTTTGGCACATGAAATAGGTCATTTAAGGAGTCTACACAGCACTTGGCAAAATCCCAGCTAACACTTCTATGTGCTATGCACTAGCACTGTTAAATTCCACATATAGACTATGTTAACTGAATGTTAGTGTGGGAAAGATCCCAGGTATTAAGAAATACTCAGGAAGGTTTAATTCAGTGTACTTTTGCACATTACATACACCTAAAAATACGAATGTGTTAATAATGTGATCAAACAATCCCTCTACAGAACCTGTGCCTTACCCAACAAGCAGAACACATGGTGCTCCCCTAACTGAGGGGCTATTCCGTATTTTGTTATTCATGTTTTTGTTATTCTCATTGTCTCATGCACAGCCTCATCTCGCCTTTACCAAAAACAATTCAGATTCTGTTCCCACAGAGCTGTTTAATTCCCTCCTAAGGGAATGCTTCACCAACCTGAAATAATTTCCACAGTGGTCCTGTAAAATTCAAGCGAGTCATAGAGAGATTAAGGCCAAAAAGTATCTAATAATTTAAAATGGCCAACTGGAGACAGCTGAAATTGGATTTTTCAGATGATTTAGCACTGCTATTATACTTTATCAAAATACAGTATGCATAGAGTTTTCAGGGGCTGCTGTGAGCATCTACCACTTCTGCAAGTTAAACAGCAAGAGTTTCAAATCAAGCATCCAAAAACCCCATTCATAACAGCAACCCAGGGTTTTTGACACATACATCTCAGATCTTTATCTCATGTGTCCAAATTAAAATTACATTCCTTCAGAAAGCTTTTGTGTGCTGCTTCTGTCACCAAGCTTGTCCCACCTTTCTTGCAAACTCTCATTTAGCACCCATCTTGTACTTGCTTTTTTTTTTTTTTTGAAAGGCAGAAGCCTTACAAAGTGCCAAAGTTCTGAGCAACGTTCTCACCGACAGGAAAAACTTTAAACATGTCCTCTACTTCCTCAGCTGTGCTTATTGCGAGTCCAACTTGGTCCTAGATAAGACATGCAATGTCTTGTAAGATGCTGCATATGAGATAATGCAAGAGAGAAAGCTCAAAATGGGACGTAATCTCCTCAGTACTGTGTAAGCACTGCACGTTGTGCATACCTACAACAAGGTGTCCAAGAAGCAAACTCCTTCTGTCCTATCTTTATTTCAGAGGCCTTAATCCTGCCTTAGGTTCCACCACGTGCGGTGAACATGAGCTACGCTAGCAGAATCTACTCAGTGTATCACAAGTGGACTTCCCCTTTTCACTTGCCTTTCTCCACTACACCCAAAAGGGAAAAGGCTGTGCAACATTTTGCACAATGAAAGCTTAAAATCCTTGAAGTCCATTATGAGGACTGAGTTATGCACAAGCGCTTGGCTTTGGGTGCACAACATGCCAAGTTAACTTCTCTCTATGCTGCACACCACATACATTACGATGATAGTTCTCAACAGAAAGGGATTTTGGTGCTTTTCTAAGCATCACAGCTGTAGCAATAATCAGTATGTGTGATATAGGCATACACGAAAAGCACACAGCCAAGAAGGGCTGTGTTTGTACAGGGCAGCAGTAATACATACTCCTGTGCATGTTAAAAAACAATTTTTAATATATATGTATTTATACACAGATATAAAAAAAATTAAACATAGGCAAAAAATAATCGTAGGCAGGGACACTTTCCGCTAGACCAGGCTACTCAGATCCTCACACAGCCTGGTCTTAAACACTTCCAGGGGTGAGGCATCCACAATTTCTCTGGGCAACCTGTTCCGCTGTCTCATCATCCTCATAGTAATGAACTTCTTCCTAATGTCTAATCTAAGTCTACTCTGCTCTTGCTTAAAACCGTTGCCCCTTGCCCTACCACCACATACCCTTATGAAAAGCTCCTCCCTAGCTCTTCTGTAGGCCCTCTTCAGGTATTGGAAGGCTGCTATAAGGTCTCCCTGGAGTCTTCTCTTGCAGCACTATTAATTAAAGAGTTTAACAGAAACACTTTTTGCTTGGATAACCAAGTCGCATCAGTGGGATTTTGCATATTTTTAAATAAATGAAATTAGAGATGCACTCTGTACCACTCCCTCACTCCCAAGTACAGGCAATGCAAGTATTCAGAGAAATAATGTGATTTTCATCTTTTTTTTTTTTTTTTTTTTCCATGCAGTAAAAAGGGAGACAGCACCACTAGGCAAACAGGCCCACATAAGGGGTGTACAACTGAACCTAATCTTGAAGGGTAAAAAACCATCCCATATCACCACTACCACCATGCTAGATCGCAGTCACATAGAAAACAGATGTATGCACTGCACGTCATTTGAAACAAGCTTGCAAGTAAGACCTGGAAAAGCATCAAGGAACATCCTTATCTGTACAAGCAGAATGAAGAAGCAGCTCTCGCCTCCTCAAAGTTCATTGTCCAAGCAAGAAATAAAACAGCTAAAGACAAAACCAGAAACTTAAGGAGACCACAACAGCCTGCCAGTCCAAGTGCTTTGCACAGGTATCAGAAGAGAGATCTCTGGACAGGGTAATGCAAGAAGATCCCTAATTAGTCAAATATTCTCCAGCCAAGCGCATTTAAATAATCCTTCTCTTCAGCTGTGTCACGGATTTGAGCAAACGGGCTTCAACTAATTCCTTTTGGTCCATGACAGACCTTGTACTGCCATCATGAACCACAGGGCTTGGATGCATGGCCCACGTGGCTTCTGCACAGGAGTGCCACGTGCAACAGTACACGGTCTCAGACTCGTCTCACCGCATGTTACTAAAATACTCTGACTCGGATGGTGCTTAAATGTGAACCAAGAGTCCACATTTCCAAAGCTGTACCTTGGACAAGTGTTCAGTCCTTGCCTGGATTGTACCTCTGAGGTCGCTGCTCCTGTACAGCTAGCAGCAGGATCCAAGGGTGCTCACTAGCTCTACAGCACAGAAATAGAGCTGCAAACTGGGAGCTGACTGCAAGGGGAAAACACCTCCTGGAAAAGGTAACTTGTTTGGGGGGTGCGGAATGGGTGCTCGCTCTCTGTCGTCAGAAACACCCCACCGTGAACCCAAAAGGGCCTCTGCTGATGCACGGATTCTGGGCATGCTGCTGGACATGCAGCTCACAGGGAAGTCAGCATCGCCAGCTCTGCATTCTGAGCCTTTCCAACCTCCCAAAGGCAAGTTGGACCTTTCTGAAGGAATAACTGCTTCCTTGTCTTATCCCTGGGCTCACACCGTCCCTAGAACCCGTCTCTGGGCTCACGTAACACCCCCTGGCAGACACAAGCCCCGTTTATCGTGCCTGAAATGCTGAACTCCAACGCCACTGCTGCTACCCCCCCTCTCCTCTGCGAGGTGAGAGCCCACATTCATCGACAAACAGTTTCTCTTACAGATTTTCCAGATGGCATTTCCCCCTCCCAGCGTGCACACACACTCCCACCACAAATAATGAAACCGAAGCCCTCGAAACTGCCCCGACAAAGGAGATACTGTTTGGCTACCAAACATTGGGGTCCTTTTTAAAGTGCCGGGAAGGGAAAATTGCCCATTTATTTAATGATGAGCAGCAGCAATACGCAGTAATCACAATGCACAGCAGAAATAGCCTTTCTTCTAACAAAGTCATATCGGCATCCCTGCTTTGAGAGGCATGGAGTACATCTAAAATTCGCAGATTATTTTTATCGCTATCAAAGTTACTAAGATAGAAACAAGGACACATTGTTCCTCCCATACCTAAAAAAACAGAGTCAATACCCTCTTTCCTGCAGAGAATTTGACAGTTTTCAGTCAAAATCATCTTGTCACGTAAAACCATCCAGGAGGCGTCTTGAGGTTACAGGTTCTGCTTTAACTTCCTTTCAGACTAAGACTTTACTCAGGCATAACTGTCAGCTGGGATGCAGTCCATGACGTTTTAAATTATTTTGCTTAGGGGTAGAAAAATGTTATTTTTTTATATATATGGGAATGAGGCACAGACTGAGGTGGCAGCTTAGATTGACAGCCTTAAAGCTTGATACTATTAAATGTCCTGTAAAAGACTACGCTTCTTAAAATTGATCTCTTTTAAAGATATGAAAGGTATCCACAGAAGCACTGTGTTCAAATAAAAGAGTTCCCTCTCACCCACCTGAATTCTTCTCCCCACACCCTGCATGGATGTTGTGAAGGCATATCTGTGCTACGGCAGCAATCAGGATTCGACACACGTTCAAAGGACTTGATGCTCACAGTGCATAACTACGTGAGCACGAACTCCCAGTGCAACAGTACAGAGAATGAGATCACTGGCTTCAGAAACAGCAGGACTGGAAGTGGGAGGAGTATTCCCCTAACATGCATCATTAGGGAAACTATTCCTGGGAAATCAGCTCCTGTAGTCACTTGACACAGAGTTTTGAAAATGATGGCAAATGTCTCTTTGTTTAGAAAGGAACCGTAATAGCTCAATGTCCAGAAGATGTTCCCTATAGGGAAACACCATGGAAGTGCAGTTCATTTAAACTGTATCTAAGCAGGAATCAAGAGGAAACTTAATCACAGCCTACAAACACCTGGGGAAAGAGGTTTCCGAGAACAGATGGTTCTTTACTCCAGCAGGAAAAAAGGCCATAAGGAGAGCTCATATGTGGAACTGGAAGCTAGAGGAGGTATCACTGCAAATAAAGTTGTCAATCATTAACAGTAAGCACAAGTAAGCACCAAAATGCCCACCTCTGACATTTTTTCAGACACACTACTGCCCAAGCAGAGGTTACAGGCTTGATTCAGAGTAAACTACTGAGATTTTGAATCTTGGAAATATAAAAGTTCAAAAGTCTTCTCACCCTTTAAAACTGCAGATGCTGACAAGGACCAACTGTTACCCTTCCACATAAAAATCACTCAGAGACAGGCTATCACCACCACATGGCTTCCTCCCCATTTTCCTAAATAAACACACAAAAATAAAAAACCCACACAGGAAAAAAGTTGCATTGGAATGTGCTTGCAAAAATTATTGGTATGGCTTTGACAGCATCTTTTCAAAACACAAGTGAATTTCTTTGTTCCAGTTCCATTTTCTTTAAAGTCAGGGCAGGGGAGGTTCCATTTTCATTGTTCACATTTCATTGGCTGAGTATTTGGAGAAAGACAGACAGAAGCAGGACAATGCATCTCTCTATATATGTATATAGACTATATACAAAAAAAGGGATATATATAATATAACCCATCATACATAATAAATATGACATATATACACCAGATATACACATACATATTATGTGTGCATATATATACGTATACATATAAAATGTATGAAGATCACGCTAAGCCTCAAGCCCACGGGTGATTCTATGCTAAGAGACAGTGCACGACACTGATTACTGCTCATGGACTCCATACATAAGCCAGCATTTTCCTGTACAAAGCACTGCCTGAGGTCAGGGCTGGATGTATAATTGAAGGACTATTTGCCCTGGAGAAGTGGGAGCCATATACAATGATTTGCAGAGTTTGTTTGGTTTGGGTTTCTTGTTTGCTTGTTTTGCTTTTTCAAACCATGCAGGGAGATGGGAGTTGAAGCTTAAAAGGAAAATTTGGGTTTTAAAAGCACATTACAGGAAAACATAACCTCAGCAGTAAAAAATCCCATAACAATACAGGTTATATTCTGGGGCCAGTCCCAGTTTTGGCACAGCTAAGCATAAAATAGAAACATACCATTTCTGCAATCAGTCTGTCAAACCTTCAGCCAAGACAAGCCGCTTCAAATCTAACAGTAACTTCAAAGCATTCCTGAGCAGGAAAGCAGGATCAGGAGGGGCAGGTGGGGACCAAGATTAGTCTCAAAAGCAGAGCCCTCAGGGGACAGGGAAAGGAACGCACCCAGCCACCTGGCCACAATTTCTGGAGAGAAACCATACAAACAACTAGTTGGCTCTCCACTGTCTGAGCCCTGCCAGGCTTGCAAACTAAAAAACACACAGAAAAACCAAACACATGTCCGCTGCAAACCAACCTTTATCACTTGAGCTCATGCCAGAGGATGAAGAGCTCCATGCAGATGCTGCATCTCTACCTCCATGTTCCTGCTGCATATCAGACCCTCAGTATTACTTGCCTATGGATCTCACGTGTTCAAAAAAAGGGGCAGCCTCTCTCCTGAAGTTTGTGCCTATGGCTGAGAAGATTAAGCATCGGAGGGCAGGGAAGGACCCTACACTTGCATCTCAAGTCACACAGGAGGCTAGCCATAGTCCCTACTGAAACTTCATTCCTACCTTGCTCCTGCCTGTCTGACCCAGAGCCCTCCCTTTCCAAAAGGAAAACTGAAGACAGACATGCACCAACCTTAACAGAAAATAAAGCTTTTTCCCTAACCATTTACGACTGTAACCTGTGGCCCAGAAGGCCCTGATGCACAGCAAGAGGTCTCCCTTATCCATCATTCTATGCTTCTCCACGGCTGCTCTGCAGTTGTCTCAATAAAAAAAAAGGGCTCACCTCATAACTAGAAAGTGAAAATGTGCTGTGAGAGAAGTGGCAGCGCAACTGGTGTGGCTCAGCCATACCTGGGGATGTGGCCTCCCTTTTCGTGTCACAGCCCAGAGTTCTCCCCAGGCTAGATGCCTTATTCACTAGTTTGGGCAAACAAAAGCACATAATCAGTCAGCTGCAAGCAAGCAGGTCAGGCCTGTAAGTCTCTCTCACTCTAAGATCTTTAGTCTTAAAAGCTTATGAAAATTGAATATAAAAATAGATTCTTGGGGAGGGGGGAGGGGAAGCAAACAACTAAATGCTAGACATCTTGCTCACATCTGCTTTGAACTAGTTACTCTTGACAGCGCTTTCATAGGCTGAAGATTTAGGGACTGACACCTTCAGAGACACCACGCTAGCAAGAACCTGTGAGTATTCAGAAGAGTTCTTCTGCACAAAGCTGGGGAAATACCCTTAATACAGTGAGATCAGAAGAGTGAATAACTGGAGAAAACCAGTGATGGGACCTTGATCTTATGGACACTTAAATGTATTCTCACCTTGAGGTCAACAGGACTCCTCAGAAGAGTTAAACCCAGGCTTACGAGTTTGCCAGGCTTTATACTTCCAGAACTTAAAAAACCACCTTATATAAAAGCTACAATTATATGACTAGGTCAATTTAGTGGTTATAGAAATTGTGGAAACAGGCAAGTAGTGGCCAACAAGAACAGCTCATGGCTTAAGTTAACTGTTCTCCTGCAACTGTCAGTAAGAAGGTGCCCATGGACTCAGAGTGATCCTTCCTCCCACTGTAACATTCGAAAGGAAACATTAAATAACATTTTCAGCAAGGTCAGAGACTTGGTGGGGAAAAGAATATTGAAATAGACACTGAATGGCGTAAACCTGTCTTGAAAATCATGTGCCAAACAAGACAGGCCTTTTCTCAGCCTCTCTGTAACCTGGGGCTCTGGGACCCCACACTTGGCACATGTAGTTGAAAACCACTGCAGATGTTGGGTGCCATTGAACCAGGTGGAAATGACTCCCAAAGTGCAATTCCCTCCTCCAACAGGCAGGCACGGATGGAAGGAGGAGGGCAGAGAGGCAGGTACCAGAGCAACGTGATGCAGGACTGGCCTGGTGGCAGCACACTGGCGCCAGTGCCACAGGGCTAGGATCAACCGCTGGAGTCAGCCAGGGCTCAAATGGCCAGCAGGACCCTGACCCAGTACAGGCCATGTGCCCCCAAGTGTCCACCCCTGCCTCTCCAACAGGCCCATGACCATGGAAGCAAACTTCAGTTTTTAAGTCTATTTTTAAAGACAGGCAGGTCCCACCTCCACATCTTGTATTTCCTCTCCCCAAAAGGATGCTGGTGCTCCCAGTATCTGTCCCCTTACTCCACCAAGAGGACTAGCATTCATCAGAGCTGTCATGAGCACTGTTTACCTTCTCTGTCTAACAATGGAGATGATTTCAATCTCCAGTGTCAAATCCCGCAGTATTGACATCCACAAAACCCCCCTCTCCTGCTCTCACGAACTCAAGGACTGAAAAGTCATCAGGGTCATGCCTTTGAACATTTATCAGACAGCTCTGTTAACTGCAATTCTGCAATTTGCTTAAGTATTTCTCTGAGCTTCACTGTTTTGAAGTGGATAGGTATTGAAAGGTCATCAGCATGATTCCAGGGTTAATATTAAACAAAATCCTGAACACAGAGAACAACTCCTCCTCCTTCTCCTCCTCCTCCTCCTCTCTTATGAAACACTCTGCAGACTGAACAGAAGATGAAATGCTTTCCATTCATTTTCTATTTTTAAACCTACTTGTTAATGTTTCTTGGCTTTTAAGAACATAATTTGACTAGAGCTCTATTAATTACCCAATGGTCTCAGCAGTATGAATTTCTGCAGGATTTTTCCTCAAAGGAAACTCCCCTCACTTTTAGCCTAGTTTGATGCTTCTCCCTATTAACTTCCAGAGAAGCTTGGTTTCTGTAGTTTCTTGTGCTTATTTCTCCTGCCACAATAAAGATCTCTCTATATTAAAGGTATTCACATAAACCAGTTAGAAAATATAAAATGAGAAGCCTTTATGTAGATGATGTTTTCAAATCATCTGCAAGATTTTCAGATCGCTCTGTCTCACATCGAAAAGCCTTCTCACAGGTTTTATTAGTTGTCCTCTTGTGAAATCTTTAACAGACCACATCTCATTTTAAGAGAGCACTTTGGACTACAAAACTGTCAGCTTTTGAAAATTCATGTCCTGGTGAATCTTCATAAACAGCTTAGCTTGTTAATGCTCAGACATAGGCACTAATCTCTCTCCCTTTTATTGTGATGCAGCTTAGTACTCTACTGCTTTTCACTGTAAAGCTAATGTTGAAGACATAAACCAATTATTAGGAGTCAAAGTTTGCCACGGTGATTATTCCTAATAATTACCAGCTATTCATGGCCTTGCTCCTTCACCAAACTCTAGCTTTTACCTTGAACTCTCCTTCCTGCCAGCAGGTATCTTCATGTCAGAACTAGCAGGTTGGATCTCTTCCCCCCACCATTCCTGCATTTCCCTTTTTTCCCCTCCAGATGTTTACAACTGCTGAATTAAAGATAGCTGCTAAAAAATGCTGTTGGTTTTCCTCATCTTCTATGCATCAACATTTCCCACAACCACAAAAATCTGTAAAACTGCAGTTATGTCTTTACAAGATCACCAGTGACTTCCGGATAGGCAATTTTTTTCTTTGCCTTTTTATTTCTTTTCTAAAAAGGAAAAAAAACCAAAACCCGAGGATTTCAGCAAGACAGGTTCTAAGACTGGAGCAAGACATGAAGTCACATTCCTAAACATGTATTTAGAAACATCAGTAAGATGACCTGATTTTCATTTGAGGATACCAGAAAGCTCCAGATACTCACTACTGAAAAATAAGTGTAGCTTAAAAGGTTATGAAATTATGTAGCTTTGAAGGGACCTCTGGAGATCATCTTGCCCAGCTCCTCATTCAGAGTATGCCCAATTTGAATCAGGTTGCTCAGGGCCTTGTCTAGCTCAGCTTTTAATATCTCCACAGATAAATACTTCACAGCCTCTCTGGACACCTCCTCAGATCTCCTTTCTTGCAACTTGCAGCCATCACCTCTTGTGCTATCACTGCATATCTGAGAGCAGTCCAGCTTTGTGTTCTCTGCACTTTTTCATCAGATAACCAGACAGCAATAAGATCTCCCCTTTGCCATTTCTCCAGAAGACCAAGCAAAACCCACCTCATCTTCTCCTCACACATCATGTTCTACAGTACCCAGGTTTCACAGTGGTCCTCATTTGACTCAGTTCAGTCTCCATTTATCTTCAACAACCACAGATTCAGATACATGGAAACAAGTGTATTTCTGGCTCTTCTCCCATTTCTTTTTGATGAGCACCTCTAATTAAAAATGTTTGCAGTGTAAAGTTAGCAACTTCCGCTGAGCACAATTTCCCTCTCTATGGACAAGATTCTTTATTCACAATGCCTGAAGGCTTAAAACAGCCACACACACACAAAAAAAAAATCCCTTCTGTAATTTCATTATAGATATATCAATTAGCAAAGAGCATTCACATGTGCCCTTAGTGCATCATCACCACACCAAGAACATTTCATTACTGCATTATCATGACAAATGAACAAGGGCTCATGTGTACTACCTTCATTAAAGTTGTCATCGGTTGAGATGTGGGTCAAGGGAGACTGGGGTCGAGAGTCCCCGCAGAGGGAGTAGCTGTGTTCTGCTTGGATGAGGGGTGCTGGGGATGCTGGAGACAGTTCTACTTCCATTATTTCATTCTTTTCAGACAAGAAGGGATCATTCAAGAGCTGGCCTAGGACATCGGGTGAAAACTCATCCAGGAACTCGGTGAAGTGCTGTGGAGATAAAACAGGGAGGGGGAAAGTTTATCTCCTTGCATGTCTGTCATGCCAACAACAGGAGAGCATTGACCAGAACGGTTCCAGTATCTGCACTGGGTGTCCGTGCCAGTCAGCAGCAGGATCTACCAGCCCTGCCTAATGACCTCCTCCTCCTCCAATCATTACTTCAAGCTGAAGAAATATAGCTAGAACAAAAGTCCTCTCAGAAGCATACATTACAACAGAAGAGCCTGTGATTAACTTGCAATGAAAATGGAAAATAGAGGCATGTCAGTCATGTCCTGAGGCAGCCTCCTCCTCACCCCCCACAAAGGTACTCACTGCACACCACCAAAACGTGGGAAAGCACATTTCACCCAGACAGCGTGAAAGATATGGCCAGATTCATCACCAGAACACTTTGAGTATGGAGTAGAATATATGGGGTTAATGTTCACTGAAGCAGAGAAGAAAAAGGAAACGGGCTCAGACACAGAGTCCAACACTGACACGTACGACTATTTTAGCTGTGCGGAACATACAGTGTGCTCCAGGAAAACAGGTCTATGCACATCCCCAGACTGGCAATCAACGCATTTGCTATAAAATGATTTTCCTGGCTGATTTATGTACCTATTTTAGAAGTCACATTCCATTTAGGACTAGAGCCTGTATCCAGGTTTCAAGCCCCAGAGCTAAAGCTCTGACAGCCACTACTAATCACCACTTTATCTATTACACTGAATTCATTACACTGACAGGGTATGTTATGGCAGTAGGTAGCAGGATAATTTTGTGTTTGTTTCTTATTCACAACAAGCACCAACCAAATCTCGTGGTCTACTTCCTTGAGATTCCAAAACAGTTCCCACCAATAGCCAAAAACTCTGCATCTCTTCTTGGTTTTGCTTCTGATGTCAGAACACTATGTCTTTGACAGACCAAAAAACTGCACTGCAAGAAACCATTCCTGCTCATCTCATTCACACAAAGAATTCTATTTTGTTACAAAAATATTTCTACAATGAATTGTAACGTGTTTTTCCAAACAATCAGGCATTATCTACCATTTTATATAGAAGTCTTTGTCAACTGGGGTATGATTCTACAAAAGTCTAAGTCTGGCTGATTTGCTCTGTTTTTGCAAGCAGTATTGATCTTGGCTCTTTGTCTTGCTCTCTCCTGCAGAAACAAACACTGAAACTCAAGATTCAGCTTCCCGTAGGCTAAATTAAGACTTAAACAAGTCAATATTGTATAAAGCCATGTGGGACATGGCGTGCTCACACCCCCATGCACGCACATTCACAGTTCCAACAGCACCTGTGGCCTTGAAGCCTGATGCCGGAGAAGACCGTGCACAGCCGGCTTTCACAGAGTCCCTTGGAAGTTTAAGTGCCTCTTTCCAAGATGCTCACGAATACTAACTGTGCCTTCTTTCAGAATTAATAAGGCTTCAGTCAACTCTGACTGGCATTGAGGAAAAGAAAATATTTACTAAATATATGGCAGTAAACAGAGAACCACAGTTGCTATGCTGGAATAGCGAGCTAACTAAAGTAAAGCCTTTACAAATGGCAAAACAGATTTGTAGCCTCGTATTTACTTACTGTAAATGATAACACTACTAAACACACTCTCAGATGACTCAGCAAGAGGGTCATGACCACCTTAGAAAGCTTTTTTAATTTTAATTTTGATACCCAAGGACTCACTAGCACTTCAGATCTGGGGCTACCTCCCAACACCTGCATAAAAGTATAAACTACAGTTCCCCACTACGTAAAGGAGTAGGAAAAATAATGCTCACAACTAGTGAAACACCCCGGTGCATCAACAAAGACACTGAGTAAAACAGGGTAGTCAGACACAAAAGTGTAAACAAGAGACAGAAATGCTTCCCAACCACGACAGACGTAAAAGAACCTATAAAAAGGCAGCGCCTTTCTTAGGGACAATTTTTTCCCCGCAGTCTGAACACTTCTTTTCATTCAGGGTAATGGTGAGAGTCAATTATATTTCTTTGCATATTTTCCTAAAGCTGGCTAGAACATTTCCCCCTTTCTAATTCTTGCATGCATTATTCTGACTGATGACCAGCAGATGCTGAAATAGGGCTGCTACAATACTTCTACCCTGGTTTTTACACACAGCTACTTTATCCCCAGTGTCATCCAATCTGAGGCTGTCATCCTGGAAAATATCATACCTAAGTACTGACTTAGTCTGATACTATTCAGATGTTCTAATTGAATAGACTCAACTGAAAGACAAAATGACCACAGGCTACTCAGCTATGTTTTGGCAAATTCATAAATAAAGATTTCTAATAGCCCTCTGTTTATTACTGCCTTGATTTAGAAGGAATTAATATCGACTGTTATTTTACTTCTCCCATTTGATTAAAGTTAGGTACATCAGATTTATATAATTTTTTTTTTTTTCCTGAATGGGGAATTTTCCTAAAATTGATTCAGAAAAAGCACAGAAGGAAACAAACATTCAACTTCACAAAAGCAGACAGAAAGAGGACCTTGGGGTGGGGAAGAATGTTCAACATGTTCATCAACATTTGTGCTTTCTCCTTTTCACATGCAGTGCTTTGCAGCAAGCTGTGCGGACGAAAAGAATTTGCATTTACAATAGAACTGTCTGATAGCAAATAAATGGTCAGTTTTGAAAATTATGCTCTAGTTTCATTATAATTTTTAATCTTATTTTTAATGGTCTGTCATGTAACTTCGAATACCAATCAATAGGGAAGCCTCAAACAATTGCGACAGAACAGATTGCACAGCTATTGAACTGAGGGAATAGGCAATTTCAGGGATCCGGGCTTCTTCTAACTCAGGGATTACAACAAACACCATCACTTGATTTACAGGAATCTTTGATACATTAGAAACATCTCTAGTACAGTGAACACTTGAAGGCAACTTGCTTTTTTTCCTTAAGAAAACAATTGTCTCATTGAAAACGGCTTCATTTGCCTTGAGAATTAAAAAGGAAAAGTCATCTGAGTAGCAACTCTGAGCAGAAACCATCTGGGAGCAGTTAGGCCTCCAGATCCTTGAAACTTCCACCTACACCTAAGCTGCTCCCTCCGTCTTTTCAAAGCATGTTCTTCCATTGCCAACCCTTCTCCTCCTCCTCCTCTTCACACTCCCCGCTCTGCTCCCACATGCACCTTAGCGGTCATCACCCACTTCCAGAGCTGGAAAGTCACAGAATAACCTTCAATTCTGATACAGCAGCAATCAGCTCTGCACTCAGGAACAGGAAAGGGCAATTTAGGGAGGAAATGGAGAATTTTACCCTTAGAACCTGTATACACGTTTGCTTGCAAAAGAAAGAAATTCTTTGTCTGTGGCTTTCATCTTTGCATCTCTCACCCAGAGAGTTCACCTTTAAAAGAAGGAAGAGGGAAAAGAGTATTTGCATTGAAAACATGCCTTTTTTTTTCTTTTTTTTTCCCCCCTTTTTCTTATTTTTCTTCTTTTTGTTTTTAATACCTCTATAGACAGTCCCATTGCCAGCTTCCTGCTGTCCTCACACCCCTCTGGCAGCCACAGCACTCACTGCAGACATGTGTTGGTACAAGGAGTCTGCTTCAATTATTAAACTATTCTCTCTACATAGCAAAGAGATGTGTTCAGCTAGGATTTTAAACTCTGTAAAAAGTCATGCATTTAGGACAGATGTAACCTTATCTTCCACTTCCCCTTCCCCCAGAACTTTGAAAAGACGAACAAAATATCAGCGCTCCCGTTTACAGAGAGAAAATTGCAGCCCCCCCCCCCGACTTTCACCACCAATCTAGTTGGACGTTTTCTCCCACTCATAACCTGGGTGCTTTTGGGGAACACAAAACACCTACAGACATCACCCCATGGTAAGCAAACAGAGGAGAGCTCTTGTATCTGGGTGTGCAGTGGATTTTGGATAGCTCTTTGAATGTAGTATTTGGCTGCAGACCAGCTGGGCTGTGGGCTGCAGCTCTCCACAGCATTTACTTGTTCCTGCCAGACAAAGGCCCTTTTCTCCAGCTCTGCCTAAGGGACGAGGTGTTTTTTCTTCTTTCTTGTCTGATCAAATGAACAACTCTGAAGTAAAACAGAGAGTCAGGCTTTGCTAGGTGCATGGTAGTGCTGACTTCTTCCCTAGATGACCTGAAGCCAGATGAGAGCATCACTAGCCCCAGCTCTCTAAAGAAGGGACATTATCAGGACTGAAAATGAAACAGTCGTGTTCAGCAAACTGACTTTCTAAGAACTCGCCAAAAAGGAATGAAGGCAAGAGCCCCAAATGACACTTCATAACTATATTTAAATTATTAAACAAGTGGCAGGCTTTGCTGAGCCCGGAAAACGCACTGCGTCAGCTGCAAGTCCCACACACCGACTGTAGCAGCACAATCCACCCTTTGCAGCAGAGCCACCCCAGAGGGGAGCTGCAGCAGCAGCATCCTGGCACACTGCAAAACAAGCCCTGTTCTCCAAGCACGCCATGTGCCAGGGTGAGAACCACCCACGAATTCAAGATGTTCCCCTCCTGGGAACTAATAACTCCCTCCTGGCTTGCCCTGAGGTCTCCTCATCCCGGAGGGATCAATCCCCAACAAGAGGAACTGCCTAAGTGGGAGCATCCCTTCTACCGAACAGGCACTCAGGCAATAAAAATGAAGCTCACCATCTACCTGTAAGTACAAAACTCCCTGATATTTATCTCTTGTAAAGCTCGAGCAGCAATAATGGGGGGTGGGGGCAAGGACTGCACCCTTACTTCTGTATCAAAGTAATCAGACTCCACATAATGTACCAGGCAGTGCTCCTGAAGAAAAGGAGGAAAGAGGGGAGAAAGAGGAGGACACAAAGCAGCTCCTGTCCGTGGAGAAGTAAACATGCACTACAGGCATGAATCTGCCCCCTCCTTCCTCCCTCAATTTCCTCTCGTATTTAGATAACAGAGAGAAAAGGGAGTAATTTCTTCAGCAGCTCTTTTGTGGTTTGCATAAACAAAGGTGTGTAGGAGATAAACTACCAAATATCACAAAAGAGCAGCATTTCTTGTTAACAGCACAAGCCAGATCCAGAAGCACGACTACATGGAGATACCATCTCCTCTTTGAGGAACCAGGCACACATTTCACAAACATCTGGCAGCTGCTTATATGGTAGCTGAGGGGGTCTGAGGAGGAGTTACAGCTGCTAACAAAAGGTTTCAAGCGCTGGGGCATCTGGGCAAGGCACCAGTTGTTAAAGATGGCACATATGTGTTGTTCAGCCTTCATGGATTGACCGCCAGACTTGACTGCAAGCCAAGATCTGTAAAAGGCAACACACACCTCGTTCGCAGCTCTGTCTGGGTTTGCAAGTGCAGCATCTACCCCTACAGGCTTGAAGCAGAGACTTGCCCTTTTAAGCTAATAAAGCCTAAGAGATACTGCTTGTGGAGGACTTTACACGCAAGCCTACCAATGACGACAACACAGCAGGGAAGTCCGTGACTTTCTGCATGCCTAATTGCAAGGTTAAACCACAAGGCACGGGTTGAAAAACTTCCTCAAGGCAGGCATTTTCTTTCCAGACATATTGCTGGTGGTAACTGTTGACTTTCCTGTTGTAAGTCCATTGGTGATGGACCAGAGGTATCAGTGTGCACCAGCTTCCAACAGCCAAGACATCTGTTCTCAGTACTCGTTGCCACTTGGGCATCAGTAAATTTTGAGAAATTGAACCATAAATTCTGCAGATTGTCGGGTACATCACTTCTTGTAGCTTCTTCCATTTCTAGAAATCTCTCACGTTGGCAGTAGGGAAACTGGCCACCATTCACAATTCTCCAAAGTCAGCCACAGCTTGTACCACATGGTACTCATCTTTGCCAGCTTTGAGAAGAGCTACCAGTGGAGCCCCTGTAGCCTCACCCCTGTAATTCCTGCAGGGAACAGAAGAACTCTTCTACTGGCATGGCGTGAATTGATGCATCACTGTTATGAGGCACAGATCCAAGTTCCTACTGCATTCCTCTTACAAGGATGAGAAATGAAGGTCAGGCTGTTAGCAATATAGTATTTAAGTGCGACTGGCTTGTATGAGGAATAGTGTGGCCAGCAGGACTAGGGATGTGATTCTCCCCCTGTACGCAGTAGTGGTGAGGCCTCACCTTGAGTACTGTGTGCAGTTCTGGGCCCCTCACTTCAAGAAAGATACTGAGGTGCTGGAGCAGGTCCAGAGGAGAGCAACGAGGCTGGTGAAGGGAGTGGAAGGAAAGTCTTATGAGGAGAGACTGAGGGAGAGGGGATTGTTTGGCCTAGAGAAGAGAAGACTCAGGGAGGACCTTGTCACTCTCTGCAACTACCTGAAGGGAGGTTGCAGTCAGGTAGGGGTTGGGCTTTTCTCCCATATTAGTGACAGGACGAGAGGGCATGGCCTGAAGCTGCATCAGGGGAGGTTTAGGTTGGATATCAGGAAGCACTTCCTGATAGAGAGGGTGATCAGGCATTGGAATGGACTGCCCAGGGAAGTGGTGGAGTTGCCGTCCTGGAAGGTGTTTAAGGAAAGACTGGATGTGGCACATAGTGCCACGGTCTAGCTGATGTGGTGGTGATAGGTCATAGGCTGGACTTGTTGATCTCAAAGGTCTTTTCCTGCCTCAATTATTCTGTGATTCTGTGATTTTTCCGTAAGATTGATTGCAAAGTTGGGGGCTGAGAGACAAGACCAACCCCACAGAGTCATTCACCAACATCCCCACAGGGAGAAAAAGAGTGAAAGAGTTTGATATACCAGTTTGCTTACCTCTGGTATGTGCTGATTTGGGGGGGGAACCAACTATATTTGGCAGCAAATATTTGAAAAAAAATAAAGTGAGCCACACCTGAAACAGCTGGTATCTGTCTTCCGAGAGACCCCTCGGACAGACCACAATACTGAGCATGCAACTGCAGGCACATCTAACTGCCTACTCAGAAACAGGACACAGGGATCCTCCCTCGCAGTCTGATGAAGGACGAAAATAGCTGGAAGAGCTTCCCAATGGCAGGAAAAAAAGTCTTAGATGCAGCCATAACAGAGAGCAGAGAGACTGTTGACTGTAAACAGTCCCCTAAGTCACACCTAAAACATGCTGATCACACAGCAGAGAGATTTACACTACCCTGGCTTATGTACCTGCCAAGGGCAAACAGAGGGAACCCTCAAATTCCTAGGTGTTTATCTTCTACAGTGTAAAAATCTAAACCGAGGGAAACAGTTGCTCTACGATTTTACTCTACTGTAAAATTCTTTACAGTCTAGTCATTAACTACATTGAAATGACCTCGTTTGCGAGACGATATGAAGAGTGACATGAAATTGGTATTTATTTGACAACAGCAAAGAGATCCACCATAACAGCAGATACGATCGTTTGGAGTCTCACACCAGCAATTACTCATTTTAAGCATACAAAAAAACCCCCAAAAACATTTGGACAGATTAAAAAAATCCACTGAGTAACACTCAGGTTGTGTCATCAGCAAAACAAATGCCAGGAAACTCAGAGCTAATAGATTTACATGGTAATTAAATCTGCACATCTTCCCAACTTGCTCAGGTTACACAGTTGGAAATGCTGAAGTTCATGCTGAGCAAATCTTATAATCCACCCCATTATGCACACATGCATGCACAAACTTCCATTCCAAACACAAGTCTTTCCCACCCACAACCAGCAGAGATATCTTTATTTTTAACTAATGGGGGTCATTTTTCAACAACCACGTTTATTCCTTTGTCCTTTCTTGTTCCAAAATATTCTTTCACATTCTTTAACACCCCCATCCCCAAAAAGTATTTTGGATTTTAAGAGAATTAAAAACATTAAACTCTGTAATAACAAGGACTAAATAGGGGTTGTGGGAAAATAAATAAATAAATAGCAGCCCTTGTTCAGTTGAGGCAAAGGGTGAGAAACTACGCTGAAGTTCAGTGTCTCTGAAGTCCACTGTCTGCAAGCAGAGAAAAGGATGCTGTTGCTCATTCCTAGCCCAAGTCTCTTGGGAGCCATATAAAATAGGAAAATCCTTCTCGCATTCCCCTGCCCTTCCCCCAGCACATAGTTCTTGGATCTAGTCTAGGTTTCCAATAGGCTGGGTGCATGCTTTGCTGTTTCCCACCCTCTTCCCAAAAGAGCCAAAGTCAGAGAGGAGTGAGTCACAGGGGCCAGAGCAGCAGAATGGTGAGTCAGTAAGCTGGAAGCCCTTCAACAAGGCTCCCTCCATCTGGGACTCTGGCTGAGACCTCAAAATGCATATTAATTCTTGTGTTGCAAGCAAGCGTCTGGATTATGCTTTCAGGTCGGATGCATTCACCCTTTTGTTTCAACTACTTCCCCCCCCCGCCCCGTACATTTTTTTGCCTCTTACACCAAGCTCACTGGTGTGCACTTCGTTCATCTCTTAAGTCAGCTCTTGGGCTGCCAGCTTTAGTGGCACAACCACATAAAACGAAGCTGTCCATCACTTCTCCCTTTGCCCTTGTCTTCACCCAGTGAGCAGCAGGGTCACAATTCTTTACCACCAGTGATTGCAGAAGCTGAAAGACAAGCCTGACTGACAGATCTGCCTTTCATGAGCCTTCAAACCCCCAAGAGGAGAGACAAGCCTCTCCCTGCCACCTTCAGCTAGCATGACTGACCCTAGACAGAGAGGGTAGCTCAGCTTCCAAAACTTAAGTCATCGGTGTCTCTGATGATTTTTGCACCCAGGCAAGATACTTAAAAGAAACCAACTGTGTTATTAAAAACTACCTAGCAAAGAAAGGAATAGATGCAGTTGTTTGGTTTGGTTTGGGTTTTTTTCTTCCTCAGCTATGCTCCAGGCATGTAATGTCAGTCATAAATACTTGTTGTGAGATAATATCAATTTGCTGGGTTACTCCCCAGATACACCTACAGGCTCTTTGGAAGGAACTTGTATTTACTGCAAGTTTTACATCTAACTAGTGTCTTCTGGGTAACTGCCCAGTGTTTAGCCAAAAAATAAGCAGTGAAAGGAAGTTTTCAGACACATTGAAACCTTTGTGTATAAATTTCACAATTCACCCACAGGCATTTAATGGTCATGTTTGTGGCCCAAGAGCTCAGCAGCAGGGATAACACATTTTGTTGTTGCACAACTGGTTTAACTTATGGCCACTTTTGAAAGCAAACAGTTACTCCAGTTTCTTCTTGAATGCTCACAGATAGATCTTAACATTATAGCAGTGTTTTACAACACTTGGGTGCACTGCACTTGGTTTCAGTTATCACCTTCCCTCACCATGGAAATCGGAGGGGAGGAAAGCAAAGCAAATTCACGTCAGTCCTCATGTAACAGCATCCCTTGTCAAAGAGAAGCCCTTTGTACAGGGCACAGCCAGCACAATTCCTGTATTTTAAACAGAATCCACCAGTCTTGCACCCCCTTGAGAGATCATAAAGTGTCTCAAGTTGGAAAGGACCCACAAGGATCATCAAGTCCAACTCCCAGATGCCATTACAGATGTAACAGGAAGAAAGAAAGGATAACCAGGGAGTCACGAGGATTTGTCCAGCTGGCCTTCACGGAGACAAAACCCTCTCCCCAAGGAGATGACTAGCACCACACAATTCAGGGATGGTTACTTAAAACAGATGCTGTAACCTACCCTGCAGGCCAGCAGTAGTTCACTCATCCCACAAGGTCTCATCACGGTTCTCACATGTTAAGAAACACTTGAAGCTGCCAGCCTCTGTCCATGGGCACAGTCTCACAGACACAGAACCATCCCCATGGGCATGCTGTGCCAGGATGCTGTTAGCAGAGCCCAACAAAAGTATAACTTCTCATCTAGGTTCCCATTAGTGCAGGAGGCCTCCTGCAGAACACATGCTCTCCAGCTCAGCTGTTTCATGTTTAGAGTGTTTGCAACAGCCTCCTCCTTGAGTACCAAACCAGTATCTCTCAAAGGACGATCTTAAATTAGTCTGAGCAGTGCAGGTAGGAAACAACAGCTTCTGCTCTGTCAGCAGCGTTCACTGCACGCTCTGGCTTGCAACTCCTGACTGGCAGGACACCTGATATTTAAAATAAAAATCACTATTTTCTCCTTCAACAATGTTACTTCTTTAATGGCTGCAAAGTTTAAATGGCAGGGTTACAGGTTGCAGGAGCAATCATACCGTCGTTTTCCTACTGTTGGCCGCAAACCTACACACCACTTGTCAAAATTCAGCTCTTCTGGTTATTATAAAATAAATAAGGCTTTACTATGAATATCGGCAGCTTAAGAAGAGATTGGGCATTTCATTTCACTAAAGAGTTAGTAAGTTCTGCTCTACAGATTTATTTTTAGTACTGGGGGAAGTTCTGTTGGGATTTTGTTTGTTTTTAAGAGTAGAAGCCTGGAAGCCGAGACTTGAAAAGAAAGGACGCAAACTTAAGCTCCTAAATGTTTATTTAAGTACTCTTTGAAGAGTCAGACTATCTCTTGAAGTGCCTAAATGCAGACTCCCTAAGTTGATTATGGAAAACATGAATTACCTTTAATAAATGCTGCGTAATATTCATAGACATAATGGTTAAAAACACAGATGTGTGTAAAGCTTTAAAATGAAAAAAATACACCACACGCATACAACCCTTTCTTGAACTCAAGAGACCAGGTGCTTGAGCAGAAGGGAAGGAGAAACAAGAAGAAAACAAAGAGTGGTTTTGCAAAACAAATGTGAAGAAATTCATAGGTCGTATCACCTTACCCAGGAGATAAACTCCCCTGCCTGAATCAGAGCTCAAGGATCAGCAGCCTTTGGCTAGCATGACTTCAGCTGCCACGAGTGTTAGACCCTGCCCAGAAGAAACTGCTGCCCCCTCTATCATACAGATATCTACTATCAGAGCAGAAAGAGAAACAACACTGTGGCAGGACTTAGTGTCTAACATTCAGCAACAGCAGCACTGAACACAAAGTACCACGTGCTAAAATAGTCAGTTTGATGTCAAATCCTGTTCCAAGCATGTGATCTCACCAAACAGGGGAACAAACAACTCCAGTGAAGAAGCCCTTTCTAGTAATGAAGTCCTATACCTTTCTTTCCGTAGAAACATCCTGGGGTTTGATCTGACATCTCTCTCATCCTTCCTACAATCTTGCACTAAACGCAAACACTGCGGACGCATACAGAGCTGATACTTTGCCAACAGCAGTTGCAATCAAAGACTTCCCATTCCAAACTGTCAAAACATTTCCAGCTTACAACTTTGCAGCAGGCTTCATGTCAAACCAGCTACTGCTGCAGGAAGCTCTGGAAGAGTGAAGGAATTGTACTCAATGACAACACTGGGGAAGAAGGTACCTACCTTGTACCTGAAGACATGACACTAGAAGTGCTTTGGATGAGGCAGCCATGCCCAAACCCATCCCACAGCTTGTGTTTCAAAGCCACCTCCAGTGATCCTCCGTACCACAAGCTGGATTCTTCAAGACACCCACACTGCACGTGTACAGCCTCAATTCTACAGAATTTCACATAGGATCCCACAAAAATCATTTTGGCACCTTATTTTGCATGGAGCAGTACTTCCATAAGCACTGGTACTTTGGCACCTTCCCCTGAGGAAAGAAGCATCTCATTTTATGTCACCACAAGAGTGGTGGGGGTCTCTTGGTTTTTAATCATATCATAGGCAGACCAGTTTGTTTTGAAGCTCTACTAAAAGCTCTAGAGAGAAAGGAAACAAGGAGACTGGACGTGAACAGGATCAAATAAATACATACTCAAAAGTATGCATAGCATTTGTCTAGACAAATTATTTTAAGATAACCCATATTTGAGAGCTGGTACTCCAATTTCCTATGACAAATCTTTTGTCACAGTGCCAGAAAACACTACTTCAGTCAACTTAAAAAAAAAAAAACCAAAACCAAAAAAATAGAATTGGAGTGGTACTGGATTAAGGTTCAGGACCCAAAGTAGCAGTAGATGGAAACATCTGTATTTTGTAAGACCAGGTCTTCAACAAAAAGAAAAGACAAAGTTGTGTGCTTAGTTCTCTCCCGTGCTTTTTTCCAGAGATGCAGGGACTAGTGGAACAGCTTATTTAGTAACACGTGTGCTGGCTCTCCTCCCTCACAAGTCCTTGTAATACAGGGGAAACTTTCAAACAGTGTTGTCTTCATTTGTCCATGAACAAGCATTTCAGCTTCTTTCACCAGCCCTCCCCCATTCTTGTTCTTCTGTACCTTCCATTTTCAGACCTTTGCTCCCAAGCAGGTGAAAGATGCATCCCCCTGCAGGACGTAAAGATCAGCGGAACTGGGAAGGAAGATGCAAGCTGCAGGTGAAGACCTTGGAGGAGCAGAGCCAGAAGAGCAGGGGTGCAGAGGGAAAGCAATGGGAGGAAGAGGGAAAGTCACAGTGCTCAGGAGGGATAAAATAAACCTGTGACAGATAAGCATCACTTTAAGGTTGTGCAAGAACTTCCTCCACCGCCAACTATGTATTTTTGCCAACTGTCACTGACTTTTGTGCCCTGCCATTTAAAAATGCCCATCCTAAAGGGGTCATTGTTGTAACTGCTATGGACTTACCCCCATTTATTCCTCCCCACCCAAAAGGCAGGTCCAAGAAGGAAAGGAAACTCAGTAGAGGTCAACACTAGATTCCTGTGTCCCCAAGTTAGTGAGATGGAGGCACGCTGCTACAGAAGCAGTGCCAGCATGCCATCGGGTAGCCCGGCTTTACCCTTCCCCTGCAACAAACATTGCCTGCAGCCCTTGTTCTGCAGTCCTAAAGAGACAGTCAAGCTCTTCAAGCTGTCCCCATAAGACAAAGGATCAAGAGAACCTGAGAGAGGGTCTTTAACCAAGAAAGCATCAATGTATCACTTATGAACATTTCAGCACACACATAAAACACAAAACCTCTGCCATCTCACCATGGCAGATGAAGAGAAAGCCACACTGGGCAAACAACCCTGTTTACCATGGAAACCTACACGTATTACATATTTGGGCTACTGGAGGAAACACTAATGACAACATAAATCAGAACCTAGCAAACAAGAAAGAGTTAATAGAAAATACAGTTCAGAGGGGGGGAAAGATTGCTTAAGAGTTTTTCAGGACCCACAAGAATGTTAATTATAGATCAGGCCATCGCTTGGCAACAGTTACTCGGGGGGTGGGGGGGGAGGGAGACAGATCAAAATGTTTAATTGAATATTCCTAGGAGGAGGTGGTTCTGAATTACTGTTCTTTATATGAGAACAGATGATACAGCCATCCCACAGGATGGTAATGAAATTATTTTCATCCCAACAATAACAGAAGAGAATATAAAAACAACAGCTACTCAAAGCTGGCCATTTTAATCAGCACACTTAGAATACCTCCATCTGAAAATTCTAAACAAAGCTTCTAAGGAGTTCTTGAAACTATTTTCAGTATGAGACATTACTGATGGACTGTAAGAAATAATATGAAAATACTTAAGTGTAAACAAGGCAACCAAAATAACAGGAAGTTTACCTACGTGCTGTTCATTCCTAACTAAGGAAAGAGGTGAAGAAGGGAAGAGAGTAGTTAAGAGTCCAAGAATAAAAGGGATAAATAAAAAATCTGATTTATGTTATAATTCCACAAAACTGACGATCCACCTTCTCAAATTTTATCTCTTGTAATAATATTACAAGCTTAATAAATCTTGTCTCTCATAAGGCAATTGACTTGGTGTTACAAAAAATGAAGCCAGAGTGATATGAGTTCAACAGGCCACATTCAGTGTGATAAAGAAATAAGAAATCTCCAGATGCAAAACACAAATCAGCTGATTGTTGATGTTTTCATTGGCTTCCCACAGGGATTGGTTCTTGGCCCCAGACTCTAATATTTTATCAATGACCCGAGAGGAAAAGTCACCACCACTGAAGTTCGCAGATAACACAGCATCAGCAGGAGCAGTGAGTAATAAAAAGGTCAGGTCACAAAACCAAAACACAGAGTACTTGGTAAGCAGCCATAAACAACTGACATGTTTTAAATAAAGGTGAAGGGAAAAAAACCCCACCCCAATCTTACTGCTGCAAACAAAAGGCCCCAAGTCATGCTCGGGTGACTGACAATCAGAAGCAGAGATCTCAAAAAGGACTTGGAATCCCGGGAGGGATGTGGCTGAAAAAGCATCTGTGGGACAGGTACCGTGGCACTGGGCACACAAAGGAGGGCCTGGGGAGGAATTACTGCAGACATGTGCTCACACTTCAAACATGAGAGACCCCAGGTCAAGCCCCCTCAGCCAGAGCACTGAGCTCTCACGCAGTCCCAGGGGTAGCCAAGCGCTGGGCACCCTTGCAGAGCCATCCCGTGCTGTGGGGACAGTGCTGGGCTCCCACAGCCAAAGAACAGCAGGGAGGTAACAGTAATGCAGAAATTTTACCTTTTTTATTTATTTACGGGGTTTTTTTGTTTGTTTGTTTGCACTTGTTTTTTAAATGAGGTGTCGTACTTAAAAGAAGTCGCCCTGGAAAGCTCAACCCCTAGCTACAGCTCTGGCCTACAGCCTCATGCCAGTCACACAACCCTCTGCACAAGTGTGTGTCCCCTGCACAACCCAGATTATACGGGTTTGAGGGCTTCAGAAGCCAGAGAAGTGTGAAGCAAGAATTAATTTTCTCCATGCTTATGGTGGATTCAGCTGTTACTGGCCACGGCCAGGCTCCAATCCTACACCACCAAATTCCAATAAAGGATGTTGAACAACTGGAGAAAATTCAGAGAATCACCAGAATCACTATGGAGCTGGAAATCCTGCCTCAAAATATAAGCAAATAACAAAAGGAGAAACCAATGTATTCAGCTTGTCAGAGGAAATGAATGCAGAACATGAACTTTAAGTACTGAAATAGGGAATAAGACTTAGAGAACAGCTCTACCAGCTTGCAGCTAGGTTTACAAGCTAAAAAAAGATTCTTTCTGGTTATAAAGAGTCACAATATTTTAAAAAAAAAAAAAAAAAAAAAAAAAAAAAAATATAAACCATAAGGAACAGCATGAATTCTTCTACCCAAGCCATTCTTAATTGCAGACTGGAAGTTTCCCTGCCAAGATATGAAGTAATTCAAACAGGAAACAATCTGGGGAATTTCTATAGCCCCTGATTTACATAAGGCTAAACTAATTAATCATAATTGTTTCCTTTGGCCTTCTTGCAGCAAAACAAGGGTGTTTACTAGAGTGGCAGCATGTTCTGGAGAACCCAATACAAACCCAGAGTTGGGAAACCTGCTGATGCTGCTTTGCATTCCGATATTCCAGGTAACTTGATATCCTTATCAGGAAGGCAGTTGGGGAACACAGTTCAAGAACTGAGGTTTAAGACCAAAGGTTGTTCACGTTGGATGCAACCCATCTGCTCACCTGCTCCAAACACAGAGCTCAATAAACTTCAGGTGGCCGGCACATCCCGCAGCACCAGCCCACTGAAAGCCTCTTCCCTTTGTTTACATTTAAGGCTGGGTTCTCAAGCGCTACTGCGTGAGTGACTCAGTCAGCTTTCCTTCCTGCGGCTTGAGCGGGCTGGGGACGCCCAGCACCAGCTGGAAAATGGAGCCCCTGCCACTTGCCATCACCCCAAGAGCTGCACCTCAGGAGAGAGCTTGGAGAGGGTCACAGGAAAATCTGACAGCCTTGCATTGGACTTCAGCATTTCTCAATCAAAGAGATCGAAAACACAAGCATCCAGCAACACCCCCGTGTGCAAACCATTCTTTATTCTTTTGATACCGATCTGTTCCTCAGGAACAGAGGGGCAGCTGCAGTCGTGCCAAAGCACAATGCGACAAAGTGCAAGGACGCGCAAGCACACAGCATCGTCCACATTTAATTTCCAAACAAACCACCTCCGAGAGACGGCTGATTTCAGCTGGCAGATTCCACATGAGCCCCAGCAAGGTGAGGGGAATGCCGGAATCCGTGAGGGAATTAAAAGGGACCTTCCATGTGGAAGGGCTGACTTCAAAATAAGACATTTAGCAGTTGCTCATTTCCAAGTGTCTTTTACAATGTCTCCTAGTTAGCAAAGCCACGCGTGTCTGGGCATCTCCTCCACGGCCTATCATCCTTCCCAAATGCCAGGTTTGTAGCAGCAGAAGGCTGCGTGTAGCAGAGATATCAGTGACTTTTATTCTTGCTTTAAACCTGAGAAAGAGCACAAACACAAGCAGGTAATACGCAACCCCATTCTCTCTCACACACACACAAAGAACAAGATAACTTGGGCTCTAATTTTACATTAGAAAACAACCTTCCTTAATTTTTTTTTCAGCTAGAGAAAGAAAAACATTAAAGGCAGACAGCTGACAGAAAGGAAGGAGATAGGGAATTTAAAGGAAAGGAGTTTCATCCTGATTTAAAGATTAATTACAAGATTAAACCCACCAGGCAAGGCGAGTTTCTGGCACTAAGGCAGAAGGGCACTCCAGCCAAGCCCTCCAGCCAACACACACACGCGCACCCCCGCGCACCATCTTCCCCAGTCCACATCCCTCGAACGCTGATGCACAAACAACGCTGCTTTCACTTGCAGCGCCGCAATTTTAATTAATCAGCTCTATTGAGCGAGCGGGGCGCGGACGACGGCTCTCCCGAGACTGCCAAAAAAGCCTGCCAGCGTCCAGGGGATAGAGACGGGCGGAGGGAAGTTTCAGACATTGCATAAGCACAGGCGCACGTCATGGCTCATTCGCGCTATCCCAGCCAATGTTAACTCAGGCCTCTGCCAGCCACGGCCAAGATCTACTCGAGCTATTCAGAGGCGACAGGGTGCCTGGTGAGAAGGGAGGGAGAGGCCCAGCCTGGGGGGGTGTGTGTGTGCATGTGGGGAAGGACATGGGGCGTGCTCATGGATGCCTGTCCCAGCACCTAGCTATAGCTATAGCGCAAGCCCCAAGCTTCCAGAGGCCCCAAGGCCCCTGCCTGTGTAACCACTTCCCTAGAGCTTAAAAGGAGGAGGGGAAAAAAAAAAAAAAAACGAAAAAAAAAAAAAGTGTTTTTTCCAGGCTCGAACACTGCTGTAAGGAAAGAAATATGGCCTTGTGGTTAGAGGGCCAGTGAGAAGCCAAAGGTGGCTCTATGTGCTGTCCCACGTCTCCTGAGTTGGCCTGGGCCCCTCGTCCCCTGCCACAAAGGTGCCCTTTGACTCTTCATTTCACATGCTGAAGGGCAATAACAAAGTGTCACTTTCCTATCACAGGGGATTTCAAGGATAACCTCACGGAAGATTGCATCACACTCAATGCCAAGATTATCAGGATCATAAAAATGCCGAAAAGAGCTGGGACATTGTTGCGGGGCACAGTGCTGGACGCTGCACCATGGCCTGGAGGGAGGGCCCCACACAGAAGACACTTCAGGCTTTGAGGGCTAACAAGATGTAAAGAGCAATCTCAGGAGCTCAGAAAGCGCAATCTGCATTCGAATTTCAGGTGGTGTGATTTTTCCCGTGCCAACTGTAAGCTGTCTGTGGTGCACGGCCAGGCAAAACCTTGGCTCCCCAGCACCAAGCCAGCACAGCTCCCTGCACTACACACCTCCAGCGGAAAGCACCTGAGTGGGGGTGGAAAACACTCTCCCAGACCTAAACGAGTCTGTTCGGCTCTAGGGAAACACAGGTACGTAGCCAGAAAAATAATCAGGGGAACCTTGTACTGCTTATCAGCACGGCGTAACTCCAGATCCAGTTATGGCTACATATACACAGAGGTATATATGTGTGTGCACACACACTTGTGTGTCTGCGTGTATTAAATATAGCTCAGTTTTTTTAATACGGCGCCATTGGCTGCGGAACAGTTCAGATGAGCATCTGCTACAGACCATCTGGACTGTGAGGGAAGGAAAGCGAAACACTAGGGAACTCTTGAGGAATTTGAAACTTGCAGTGGATTTTACACAGAAAAACCGTTGCGTAAGGTACACCGACAAATGTGTGATATCAGGAAGGTTCTTTAACTAAAAAAAAAAAAAGAAAAAAGAAAGAAGTGATCCTGAAACTGCTGCTTCCTGTGGGGGTTGGAGTTGGCTACAGGCAAAAGTACTGACCTCATGCCACTGAAATTCAGCATCATTAAAAGAAACAAAACCAAGATCTCAGGACACACATCAGTATAGGAGACTATATAGAATGGGCTTAATGATCTTAAAGGTCTTTTTCAACCCAGATTATTCTATGACTCTATCTAGTATTGGACTGTTGTGGCACCAACGAACTGAAAGTGGCAGCTGACATTCAGTGGGTTACCATGGAGTATCTTAAGCTTCCATCAAAAAATAAAAGCTCATAAAAAAAAAAAAAAACAGTGAGATTTTATTCATTGAATTAACATAAAATGGTTCATGCATAAAGCACTCTGACATTCTTCTGACTAAGACGTCTTCATATTCATAATGTATATGCACACATGGAGATATTATCAGTATTCTTCTGCAAGGACTACAGCAAAATTCTATGAACTATAAGATTTTAAAAACCAAGGCTCACAATGACCATATCTTATGCAGAACCAATACTAATACAATGCCAAAATGGAAATAATCAGTTTTTCAGAATTGCTGAACACCTTCTCCTGTGTGTTTTGTTTGTTTGCTTACTTTTTTTTTCTGGTTGCATGATCTGCAAAGGGCAACAAAGGAACCTAAAGAACATGAAGTAAGCTCAAGTTTGCAGAATTCACAAAGTTCTCCAGAAAATTGTTAGGTGTGCAAAAACGACAAAGGATTGAGAATCACTGCTCTGATTCTACCAACAAGTTGTGGTTCCAGATGGCTCAGGAGGAACTGGTCTTCAGCAAGAGTCAAAATAAGCATAATGCCAAATGGGAACTGAGCATTTCTCAGATTTCCATAAGCTCAATTTTATCTGTCCTGTAACGGTAGTAAGCTGCTATCAAATACACACTGGGTACTCCGGAATAGGACAACATGGAGAAATAACAACCCTTCTTTTGGAAAAAGCAGCTGTCCATCTTTTCCCTACTACTAGTCATCATTATTTTTCCAATATTGAAATAAAATACATCTAATAACACTTCAAAAGGTCCAGGAGGGTAGCATTTTCTAAAAGGAGCCCACCACACCATTTTGTGTGGACTTAACAGCTCTGTTCCACAAACAGATCCAGTTACACAAGCCTCCAGTTTGAGCTTTATGGGGACAGGCAGCCACATTCAGAAAAGCCTGAAAACAGATGAAGATAATAGAAATTTAAATGGACCATCCAACTTTTAGTATAACCACCTTATGTGGTATTTTATCAGTTGCCAGGCAAGTGGGGGGGTGGGGGGAAGGAGTAGAAGAGATCATCCTGTCTACACTGCTCCAATATCTGACTCATGCAGCAGCAGTTAAAACTATTCCCCTTTTTGATACAATTTGTTAAACCAGTCAGGAAAGGTCGGGACAGAACATGGAAATAGATTTAGACCAGATGCCCATATTAATAGTAATTCAAACCACATATTCCCCACCTAAAATGAAAACACTAAATAAAAACAGTGACAATCTGATATGCTTTTAAAGGTTTAGTGATCCAGCCATTTTTATTTAAGCAGATGATTTGTCTGATCCTGAGGCAAATCCATTTTTAAAAGTTCAAGGGATAAACAGAGATACATGTTGAGAAGCAGCCTTTTTTGATGTATAGAAATTTGTATTCATGATTTTTTGTTGGTAAGATAGGGGCCATACACAGAGAGCTGTAACTGCAGGAATAAAAGCTTGATAAGACTTTTCATACCAGATCTTTGTAAATAACACTTCCTATTATTACACAACACCACTATCATACACCTCCAAGAGAGGCAACGAGAGCAATAATAAGCAAATTGGCAACAGACTCAACCAAAATGTGTGAAATCTTTCATTGCTAAGAGATGGCCACGTGCATTTTTAGATGCTCTCCTGGTACACTCTGAAGTTGGTGTTTTGTTTAGGGAAGAAATCAATCAGCTAAGCAGGACTACACGGAGGCTTCCTGCCAGGACTTGAGAACCACAGCACTGCCCTGCTACAGCTTTCAGTGCTGAGACGGCAGAGAAAAAGAGGTAAAAAGGCTCAACTGGGGAGCAGAAGAGAAATGCACACAGGTCTTTATCTTGCTTTTCAACACTTCAGTTCCCACAGCAATGACCGTTCTTATTCCAAAAACAAGTGAACACTTGTGTAACCGGTGCAGGAACAACCAAACCGGTGCAGGAACAGCCACAGGCAAGCCTGCTCTGCTGATATACCCAAGCTTTGTCCTTGGCAAGATAACCTGTACCAGCAAAAAGGTCATGAGGTCCTTCACCTCATTCAGCCTCCGCCCGATGTTGGCAAAAAAGCACACTACCTGTGATGGGAAGAGCAGGAGATTCTGGGGAAAGGGACAACATTTTGCCAAGAGCCACCCAAAGCACCCCAGGTGATTTTGCGTAAGGTATCCCCCTAGCTCCAGGGTACCTGCACCCTTCAGCCACTGCCCAAACACTCAGACAAACGAGTTCTGGAGAAAAAATCAAGACAACCAGCCCTGGTTGAAGACGACATTGGCCTCTGGCTCGCTGCAGGCCTATCGCACTCTCGTGGTGGGAGGAGCAGGCCTTCACCCTGCCATTTCTGTTCACAGGAAGGGACAAGGTGCCCAACTGACCTTCCTCAGTGGCGTAAGTTAAAACACGGTGTGCGATACCTGGGCACCTCTTCCCGTGGCAGCCTCCAGCAGAGATGCAAGACAGCAACTGGAGGCAGCAGCACGGGAAAGCAATGCTCTGCCACAGCTCCCTGTCACAGCAGTCACTGCGCCTGCTTTAAAACACAGATTTTAAATCTAAAAATGCTCAATATCCAAATGATACGGTTGTTTGCCTTTCCTCAGCTATTACAGCAAGACCAAGAGGTGTGCTGTTAAACCTTTTATTTTCATAAGTTAATAGAGCTTCTCTCATACCCAACACTATCCTTGGAAGAACCCGCATTTTGGAAACCAGCAAAGAAAGATCAAGTATGTGCCCAGGGTGGCTTCAGGATTACTTTGGCCCAAAGCACAGAAACAGAGTTGCTGTCCTCAGAAAGAGGCAAGAACATCCCCACAATTGACCCCACGAAAGCCCCAGACTTGCTCTCATGCTTCAAGTTTAACTGCCAGTAACCGATGTGTCAACCACCCCCCAGATTTACATCATCCCTTTGGTAGAATAAAACCATACAGATTCAACTGGTTTTGGTTAAAAGTTACATATGCGTGAAAGGCTCAACGGTTCCAGGGTCTCAAAAGCCTGACTGTTGGTGTTGACCCCTTGCTGCCTCCCCACCAACCCAAACTGAAAACACAGACATCTGTTGTAAAATAGCTGCACCGCAGGCACACGGAGTGGGGACTGTGCGGGCAGGGCAGAAAGCAGAGGTGGGCTCCCTGACAGAGGGGAGCTGCGCTTGGTTTTCCTTTCAGATGCATTTCTGAGGCTCTTTCTTCCTTCAGCACAGCCTGTCCAATGCACATAAACAGAGAGCAAGGCACTTCTGAGCAGAGGCAGGACCTTGGCAAACCCATTTCATCGCCTTGTGGAGAAAGAGCAACAACGCCCAGGCTCCCCCCATCCCTCAACAGCTCCTCAGCAGAGCCCCTGCTCGGGGCGGGGGCTGGCGGGGGTCCAACCTGCCCGGATAACGCACTGGGAGCCTGCAGCTGCAGGAATGTCTGGGACTGGGCGCACGCGGCTTTTTTTAATAGCACGCTTCTGCTTCCACTGTCTCAGTCTGTCCTGGCTGGGTATTTTTTGAGGTCGGTTTCTTTTTTGTGTCCTTTTTTTTTTTTTTTGTCTCCTTTCCTGCATTCCACTTTTAAGTGGATGGGGGAGAGGAGGGGCAAGGGGAACAATTATAAGGCACGCTCCCCTGCCTATTCTTAGGCTTTGAAGGAACACCCTCCAGACTGGATGACCAGTCTTATCTTACTCTCATTTTTGTGTAACTGTTGTTTTTTTTCAAACTCTGAGAAGTCAGTTTTCTCTGTCAATAGTGGTGGAGAAAGCAGGGCTCTCAGACAACACAAACCAGTGTGAACAAAACTGAAGGCACACATTTCAGAAAACCCCAACATGCCTGAAAACCCAGCATGCGGGGAGGAGTGTTATAACAATATCAAGCTATGAAACACACTTTGGCAACCTGTCTTTTACAGCTCAAGAGGCTAAATGCTGCCCATATGCAATGGATGAGAGCACATCTTGAAAACTGAGCAAGTCCTGGCAAAGTCACATGCAAACTATACTCAGATACGCCAGCTCTATCATTAAAACTCAGACTGAGCACAACAAGGAGGCACGTTCCAATTGCAGTACTGAGTTTGAAGCCAACGCACCAGATTTCAAATGCAAAAGAAGTTCATAAACATGCAATCTCTTTACACCCTGACCTCACATCATAACTGTTTCACCAAAAGGTGTGGCTCAGCTGGCTCAGCTTCTTTTCAGCATCCTGAAGCATCCTCAGTACCCAACGTGAAAAAGCACCACCAAGAGAATCCTAGTGTTGCTATGTCACTGGGAATTTTGAGATAAAATATGTTTAACGGGCATAAGCTGCAGAGACATGTGCCTTTCTGCTAAAAACCACGTTGGATTATTATTCATGTTCAACAAAAGTCACCGTCCTTCCCAGAGGTCACCGTTCCCTCAAAGAGGACAGCTTAACTCCACACCTGCTGCTCCAACCCAGTTCTATCAAGATGGATTTGAGGTTCACTGTTCAACAGGCCACTTTGACAGAGCAGTGTGAGGGAGTTACTGCAGGCTCAATTATGCTAGCAGACCTACAGGGGCCAGAGCAGGGGTCTAGTATTCCCAGCAGAGCACACCTAGCCAGAGCCAAAGTTACTTGTTCATTTCTTGCTTTCTCTCCCAAGGGTGATTCCTGCCTTATTTCTGACCAGCCTGGCCCATCAGGACAAACCTCATTTAAGAGGTCAACTAGGTTCCACAAGTTTGTACCAGTTGGTTATCAGCAAGCCCTGCACAATTCAAACTCTTCTAGGAAAGGTGCGATTTTTTCCTACCCATCTCTCAAAACAGCATTGTTTACAGCAGTAGCCCGCCTCACAGAGAATTTCTTCTTGGCCTGTGCTGTATTCAAGGTCTGCCTTTTAGCTGTAGCAATCCCCCAAAGACTGATCCCTCCAGCAATCCTTCATTATAAGGTCACCAATTCCAGAAGACACCAAAGAAGGTTTAGTTCTGCTTCATGGGAAGTGGTGCAAACAAAGACAACGGGATAAAATCTAGTCAAATCCTGCATGGCTTTTTGTCCTTGAGAGCAGACGCTTAAGTCCCATCTGCTTACAAACCCACCACCTGCACAAACACTGCCTCTACACCAGTCTTGCTACCAGAGGAGAGCAGCTTCCACACACGGGGCTGCCTCTATCTGCTCAGGCTTTGGCTCCCACCAAGGCACACCAATTAGCAGACCCTCTTACAGGAGTATCATTTGACCAAAAGTTTTCCTCCAAGAGCAAAAGTCAGATGAGTGGATGGGGAGAACTTCACAGGAGATGTCCGTATAGCTGCTGTCCCCTACAGATAGCACTACCTTGCACAGAGCACTGCTCCCTTTACAGGTATTCCAAGTGACATAATTTGCGATTTAATTGCAACAATTAACTCATTCTGGCTAAGGTCAGGTCCACAGAACTTCAATGACGTGAAAAATGCACTCTCATTAATAAAGTAAGAAAATAAGACTCACATTCTTGCAGCAGATCTTTTTGAACAATATGGGCAACTCCTCATTTTTTCTGTTATTCCAGAAACCACACCACTGAGGCATGTTAGTATTTATTTTCCAGATAAGGCAATGCAAGAAGCGACCTCCTCAAACTAGAGCAGCATTTGGCAGTGGAAATGTAACAAGAACTCGAGTATTTGTGTACTGGGATATGTAAATCTACCTATCTATATGTATAAGGCTGGAACACAGATGCTCTGCCTTCAGCCCCAGGAAGAACCAAAACTAGTACTGAGAGTAGATGTCTTTAAAGGTTTCCCGCAATGAATAAATTTTTATATTCACAGGATGAGTGAGTTGAGCTCTGTCAAAGACTTCACAACATTTCTTTGTGTGAAGATGCACTTTAAAGACCAGTTTCACTGAATTGTCATCCCATGATCATATGAGGAAAAAACGTAGATTGACTTGGACATTTTATCTGAGTCTGCATTGCATACTTGTAACATTGCCAGGGTAAACTGCTCTTCCGTAGAGAAAACTGTGTGGTTCCCTATCCCTGTGAGCTCAGGGAACAGCCTGAAATATCTTGGGCTATGGCACATCCTGGTCAGGATGTACTGTCTCTTTTAACGTTGCAACAATAAAACTGAACTGGCTAGTAGGATTTTGCAGGCTACTTACCACAACCCTGAAATCCCTGATGGGTGGAGCTGTCAGAACTACCATAAATCAGCAGAATCAATCCTGCAGGCTGTATTTACAAGAGTCCCACTGCGAGCCCTGGGAGGGCACTGGCAACGCTGCTTCCTCCAAAGGGTGCGGGCGTGTGGAGGGACACACACAAAAACAACAATTCAACCCTTCCTCCTGCTTCTGGCATATGATGTTCCTAAATTCCATCAAAAAAGACTGCATTAGGTGGCAAATTACTTTATGATCGTTCATGATCGCCATGGGCAGCCTCAAACTGAAGTATCTGCTCATCTCGTATTTGCCATCCATCAGACACAAAGTACCCGACCTGTTTCTCACTACGGAAATGCTGAAGCGATTGGAAAAGAAAATTCAGCTGAGATTCTTTTGGTAAGCAGCCTGACCACTGCAGTCTTTTTTTCTAGTCTTCCATATATAGCTGTGACAACCACAGTAAACTATTCGCTCAGTGACCCTCCCATAGCCAGCCTGTAACCACCCACACCACAGATGTACTCAGAAATTATGAATCCCTCCCTCCCTATTTACACAGTGCGACAAGCTGGGATGCCACTGATGCAGCAGCACTACTGCTCCAGCCCTCCCACAAGGTATCAGTTCTGTATCTCTGGACTAAGGGAGTACCTGTGCAATGCCCAATGAATACGACGAGCCACTTGGATGGCATCTTAGGTTCAGCAGTAGAGTACTGTCCCCGTTGTTCAAGATCACTGTAGGATCAGTGGCAACAACCAAACACTCGTAACAGGAATGATTTTATGTTAATAAATAGCTACTAAGTCATATTTTAAGCACTGCATATACAGGGGTAGATTTCAAAACATTTCATGCTTGTTTTCTTCTTCCCACATGCTTCCATTTAGCAAAACCCCACAGTATCAATGAGCAAAATCTTCATCTTCTCTTATTGCTACTCATAATCAACTAAGCAAAAGATGAACCTTCCACTTACTGCTTACAAAATTTCTTAAAGTTATCTAAACTACCGTATTTAAGCATTATTTGCTAATGCATAAGTGCCACATTCAGATATATTCTGCTTTGAATTGTACACTCCCACACTTAAATTGCAGGAATTGCCTCCAAAATACCGCACACCTCCAACAAAAACAACACATCAGTTTCAACATTTCTTGACAAGGCTGAGTGGAATCAATTTTCGATCTTCTGAGGTTAGCATCACTTTTATCTTCTTGCACATTTTATCTTCTTTTTTTTCTTCCTTTAATCCTCCTTACCCCTATAAGCCCAGACAGAATCTCAACCAGAGTGGCTGTGTCAGCCTGCACTACACTCCATCAGTCAGCCTTTGACCAAAGCAAGCAAAGCAGACCTTCCAGAGGTGCCTCTAACCAGCAGGCCCAGATTTCTGACACTGATACACACAACTGCATAATGTCTGCCAGAGAAAGATAAAAGAAAGCACAGTCTGTAGATAAAGATTCTGCTACTAAGTCACAGGTTCATCACACATATACTAAAAACATGGGATAAGAGGAATCCGGTTATAGTAATTTACTGCTAACTCCTGTTTAAGTGAGATAACAGACAGTTTCTACTTTCTTAAAACTCTTCCTGGTCAGTCCAATTAGCATTTATTAAAGTTTTAAGCCATGAGTCTTCTGTTCTGCTATTCGCCCCCACGCTCCCACCCCCCAATTCAGTCAAACTGACTGTTCTCCAGTCCTTGCCCCTGCCCCATCCCTCAGTCTGAAGCCCCTGAAGAGCCCTTCAAACTTTAATTTGTAAAGGGAGGAGGTTCTCCTGTTTAAACTTACCCAGCAGCAGCTGGCCAGCCTAGGGCAGATAGATGAAAATTTAACAGTGTAAGCTCCACAAGACAACCAGTGTCTACCAGCAAGGTAGGGAGCACAAGTGACACCCAGCGACATGCAGTGCAGTCTTGAGAAGCCTCCTGCACTGAATGGTTTCTAGGGCAGGAGTTGGCTGAAACAGCACACATTTCTCACTTGCTCTTCTACTTCACTCTGCCCTTTCCTGGACCCCTCCACAAATCCTACATTTATATCCTTTCCCAGTAAAAAAAAAAATACTAGAAGCCCTTTTTACTCCCCAGAGTTTTTACCCTTTCATATGAGCCTGTCCACCAGTTTGAGAGACTGTGCACTAGACAATAGTGGAGAAGAGACCTAAATGGGGTAAAGTTGCTCCTCAGATAAAATTATTAAGAGTAACATTTTATAACCTTGTTTTCCCTCACGGTCAGAGAGGGATGGAAAAACTCTCCTCCCCCCCCCTTTTTTTTTTTTTTTTTTTTTTTTGATTGCTTTTAAATGAACACCACATAGACAGAAAGATTCTTCGCTAAAAAGAAGACTCTGAGCAGTTAACACTGATCTTGAGCACTCAAATACACTATCAGGACACTGCCCGTAAGGTCCTAGTATAGAGGCCCCACCATTCACTCTCTAAGCAGGGAACATCCCTGTTTGGTTTGGCTCAGCCTCCTGAAGTGCTGCATCACTAACTGGAAACAGGAGGGTTTGCACAAAGCTTCCAAGAAGAGGCTTGGATGAGCGATGCAGTTAGGGCACCCCCTCCAAACCAAGCCAGGGAGAAGCAGGGGATGTTCAAAGAGTCGGGTCTCTGCTGGGTCTCCAGCTAAACTGACTTGCAGTGTGTTCTGGGAGCAGGGATATAGTTTTATCCGTATGTTTACTGATGGCTGCGTCTCTCTGGATCGCAAACGGGACTGCTGAGAGCCACAGTCAGGAGCTTGAAAGTACCGGTTACATTAATTGTGCTTTTGTACTTTACAGAAATCCTTACAATCTGTTTAGAGACAAAAAGAAAACCATGATGGCTACCCCCTTCCTGCTGCTACAAAACGCTGTGAGACACCGCATCAAGTTATATGTAACCTCAGGGCTACTTCTACACCAGGCCCCTCTCCCTTCCAAAGTCCAGAGGAACAGATCAGCATCTGTACAGGTACAAGTTGTCACAGAAAAAACCCACCCCCATCTCAAATGCTTCAAATATCTCTGCTTAGTGCAAGAGTTCTGAAGCAAAGCATCACACAGATACATTTTAGATAGCCACAGTGCTACCTGAAAGCTCACAGACATTGCAGCATCTGCTAGTGACTAAGCTTCTGAAAGAGCCATTTCCCAGCACCAGCCCTGCACAGCCTTTTCTCCTTTGTACGTACTGCAGACCACTGAAGTCTCAGACCCGTCCTCACACAACTTGTTACACTTCCTTGCCCCATTTGCCTGCAGGTTTCTTCACACCTCTACTTGGGTCCAGATTTTCTCTGGCATCTGCACACTCGCTTCAGATCATCTCCCCAGGCCTTTGACTCACATTCCCTCCCTGCTGCTAGCCTAAACTGATGGAGCACAGCCTGCCTGGCTCAAACACCAGGCCTCTCGTCAGAGATCTACGCAGAAGCGTGAATCGAGATTTTGGGGACACCTGCCTGAAAGTGCCTTAAAAGGGTTCAATTACGTGAAGACACATAAGTGAAGAAAGTCCCTTCTTCCAAGGCATTCTAGCAGGACTCTGAAAAACCAGGGCTTTTAAAAATCACTCCCTCTTCTTAGGGTGTGGGGGGAAAGAGAGAAAAAAAGAGCTTTACACCTCATTTCTGATTTCCGTATTTTCTATTCTGCGTCTTGGCCATAACCCAAGTCTCCAACTCCCTAGAGGCTGATTCAGGGGTGAGGGCAGCAGCGTGGAACAGCAGAACTGCCCCTCCACATGGTTTTTGTATGGGCACACCTGGTCCAAGCAGAGATCTGCTCCTAGGCTGCCAACCCGCCTACCACAGTGCCTACTGTTGCAAGGAGCTCAGCTCTGCTACGTATGCCAAGCAGAAATGAGATAAGGCAGCCTTGTAAAGATAAGCCTCCTGTGCGTCAGTCGCAGGAGCAGGCTAAGCACACATCCAGGCTATAGGAACCTGGAGCGGTTTAAGGCATTGCACGCCTTGCGCTATTGCTCCGCTCCCACAGGTTATCTTTCCACAGCAGAACAGCAAAGGCAGTCACTGGAGTAGTCCTCTGCTCCACATGTTAACTAGCGCTTAAGAATCAGGGTTGCTCATCCATTGTCCTTGGAGAGGTGTGAGTGGTGGCTCACACGCAGCAGCCACCTAGCATCAGCCTCAACTGCTAGACCCAGCAGAGCGTGACAAGCCCGAGAAGGTCATCAAGCTGAGGAGCTTCATTCCCAGTCACCTACTGTCAGTGCTTCTCCAGGAGACACCCGATGCTGAGCAGCAGATCAGGAAGGGGCCACCTCATGAGTGCACCAGCTTCCCACACACACAAGCACATCGCACTTGCACTGGGAGCTTCATGCCAAAAGGAGAGGCAACACTGCTTTCGAGAAGCTGGGTGCTCTCCTGGCGATCGCTCTGTTTCCAACACAGCTTTTAGACATTTTCAAGCGACATCTGCTGTCCACGGTATACTCGAATAAAATATTTCTCCTGCTAGTAGATTCTAAAGAAAAAAACCCAAACCAGCACTAGCACTAGAGAAGGTTATGCCATACCATGGAAGCAGTTTAAGGCAACATCTTCTGTCTGCCAGCTACCTAAATACACAGCACGTCAAGGAAGAAAAATTACTCACCTTTCCCAAACATCCCAGGCACTCTCCTCCTCCTGTCTCAACCTGCGTGCCAAAATTAAACACAAGTCTTCTATAAACTATGGGGAGACCGATCCTGCACCACATACTAACTTCCTGCCTCATTAAAATGCTGCAGAGGTTCTGGATAGACATTAATACTGTAACACCTGCCACAGGCAATGGATTTTAAGCTTCCTCAGCTGGTGGTGGAGAATCATGGAATCATAGAATTGTCAGGGTTGGAAGGGACCTTCAAGATCATCTCATTCCAACCCCCCTGCCATGGGCAGGGACACCTCCCACTAGAGCAGGTTGCTCAAAGCTCCATCCAAGCTGGTCTTGAACACATCCAGGGATGGGGCATCCACAGCTTCTCTGGGCAACCTGTTCCAGTGCCTCACCACCCTCAGAGTGAAGAACTCTTTCTTGATTTCTAATCTAAATCTCCCTTCTTCCAGTTTGAAGCCACTACTCCTCCTCCTCCTTAATAAATAAGGGAGATTTAAGACAAAGGTCTTTCAGATCTTGGCTAAGTTCTGACCCTTCCCTTCTTGAAGGGTTTTCTCACAGATAGAGAAGGAAGGCTGGTCTCCGACTGAGAGTTGGGGATAAATAAACCAGAAACATCCAAACTTGGTGCTTCAGACAACATCTTGATGCAAAATACCGAATATCTACGAGTCTTTGCTGAAGCTGAATGAGTGGGAGGAAGAACGAGCTGTATCAGCATGGTGGTGTATCCTGGCCCATGCCTTTCTGGTGGTGTAGGGCTGGAGATCCCAGGTCAGCCAGGCTTTATGGGTCACTGAGGCAGCAGTTCTGAATGAGCAGAGAAGGAAAGCTCATTGAAACAGGAGGAGAGGAGCCAAGGTGAAGGACAGAACAATGACAAGCAGGTAGGTGACACCCGGGGACAGTTTGAGAGACTGTGATGTGATCGTGAAGGTGAGGTGGATGCAGAGAAGGAAAGAGTGGTTCCAGGGCTCTCCTCCCTGCATCCCATGCAGTTGTGGGTGGAAATGTTGCATCTTGTTTTGTCTCCTGAGCTGCTGTTCTGAGGAAAATCAAGGCTGTGATGTAACCTGCTAGAGTGTGGTTTAGTGTCCACCTGCAAGCTGCTGTGACTCAACTTTGCTCTCAGAACTTCAGGTCCCTTGTTACCTTTCTCTTCGTTGTGGTTTAGACCAGAGTGGCTCTGGAAAAGACACAGGTGATGGTTGATCTTGAGGTATGCTTGCGGTCAGCAAGCAGATAAGGACCACAGCTTTTTCCAGATTATAGAATCACAGACTGGATTGGGTTGGAAGGGACCTTCAAGATCATCTCGTTCCAACCCCGCTGCCATGGGCAGGGACACCTCCCACTAGAGCAGGTTGCTCAGAGCCCCATCCAGCCTGGCCTTAAAAACTTCCAAG
>WTSP01024902.1:0-13006 GCA_025331215.1 Actenoides lindsayi | reverse complement strand
CTTTTAATTCATTCCCTTTTGGGGGACAATTTTTTTAACCATCCAATTAAGGAAATACCCAATTTCCTACCAAGGGGCCCCATTTCCCCCCCCCCCCCCCCCCCATTTCAAAGACAGAAATCAGGTTTGTCTGACTGTATCTGCTTACATAAAGTCCTACCTAGCAGAGTTAAATCATATCTGTACCCTTCCACTCTAACTATGGAGTCCAACAGAAGTTTTTCTGTATTCTTAAATATATTTGGTACCAGGATCTCCAATGCATTGTTTTTATTTCCTCCCCTTTACTCTTTATTCATCACTTTAATGTTTTCAGACATTTCTTCATGATGTCATGACCCAATGAAAATCAGTGTCAACAAACTTCTCCCCTGGGACCTTTCAGCCTATCTGGATTTCCAGTTATCCAGGTTTGTTGATTTCAAGAAGTTTTCTTACCCAATTACTGACAACAGTTAATTTTCATACTACCCCATCAAAAACATCCCCTTTCTACCCTTACACTTGCCAACATTGTCTTTTCCCCTCTGATATTCTTAGCTGACCAACATCAGCTCCTATCTACTTCACACTTGTCTTTTTACTCTTCTCTAAACTGTAAGTATTACCTTGGGTAAAAAGAGAAAAGATATTTTCAGAGGACATTATGCTATTCCTTTTTCAGACTGCTAATGACGGCTTAAGGTTCACAATACTCTTCATGATAATTTTATTCCAAGCACAGAGCTCTGAAGGGAAGACTACAATGATATTAATTACCCGTGGGTTATGAGAACCACAGCTGAAAACAAAGTTTTCGCAGACTCTCTATTCTGGTACAGATACCGAAAATGACTTTATATACACATCACATGAAACTGAGAAAGAAGCCTCACTAATATAAATGTGAGCTTACCATAAACTGCTCTGATATACCGCTTCCACATCCTCTTCCAAACACCTGGCAAAGCAATACACATTTCATGTTTTCAAGAATCTGTCCTCATAAACCAGCTACTTCAACCACGTATTTCTGTTGTTGTTGTTCGTTGAATTCTCCCAAATTACCCTCTCTTTCAGACATCCAGGGGTCAAGAAAGGAAAGCCCCTTGGCCAAACTGTAGCATACTGACACACCTACAAGCCCCAGGGTGCCATGCATCGCCCCAAACCATACTTTTCAAACACCTCAATTGTTGCTACAGCAGTGGCAGAGTTAACTGACCACCCAGAGTCACAAGCCTGGCTCCTTCGATATATGGACTTCACAGCTTTCTGCACTGCATCAGTTGTCTCTTCCTTTGGCCTTCAGCAATGTGAGTTTCTGCAGATCCTCACTTCTTGCCTATATTTCCCATCTACTTTTCCCCCCTCAAACCTGCAAATTTGAGACAAAAATCAAATGCACCCAGAGGTTCCTTGTGCCTCCATCCCAGCTACCACATCACGTCATGTCCCTCTTGAACACTGAAGCCACATCTTAAAACTAAGTAGGTTTCTTCATCCCCAGCGTACCTTGCCAGTAAGCTGTTCCGAGCAAGGTACTGAGGAGATGGTTGTGGGTATGCCTTTCTTCCAGATATTTCTCATTAAAGAAAAAAAAAAAAAAAAGCAAAAAATTTATTTTTTTTTTTTAGAAAAGAAATCAAGACATTTACTGCACAGTTGTCAAGGTCAGTGCCACTTTTTTGTTGATCCTGTGGATGTGTTTGTAGTTGAGAAGAAACGTCAACAGAAATTAAGTCCATCTTTCCCCTATGGTTCTGCCACATGTTTCTAATGGTCCATCGAACAAACAACAGCAATTGGGAAACATTCCCAAGCCCCACAACAGACTCCCTGCTGTGCTTTTTCAGCAGAGAAAGATAATAGTTGATAGGAATTCAGCTGAAGTTCTGCTCTGACTTAGTATAGCCTAATGGGAAGCCACAAGTTACTCTGGGCAAGTACAAAAATAAGACTTTTCTTTCTTTTATAGTCCTTCTTGTAAATGACAGCACCCACTGAAAACCATGAGGAGCAAACCAGCCAAAGAGAATCAGAACTGCAAAAGCACCGAGGCACGAGGAGGAGACAAGTTTTGCATTCAGAAAGCTCATGCCTTAAAAATAGTGCCAAAACTCATTTCTGCCGTGCCTGTTTCTCCAGGGAGGCACACCTGAGCCATGCCTTCCAGCTGCGGCGGAGTCCTCGCACATCTGGAGCCCCCCTGCAGCCCCCAGCTCCTGCGCTCCCCAGCTCACTGGAGAACTGTTGTCATCAATTTTTTAAGTGTGAGCAAGAGCCTCCCAGGGAGTCTTGGCTTCAGCTCCTTCAGGAGTGCTGGGAGGGAAGGGCAGATGTGCAGGCATCAGTCCGGAGAGGCAAGGGGGGGAAATGCTTTCCGATGAGTAAGGGCAGCTGGCCCACAGCCAGCCAGCACAGACAGCCCCAGAGATCATTCAGTCCCTGCAGCATCGCACCAGGAAGCACAAGAGGCACAAGACAGAGCCGTTATGTAGGCAGGGTCAGCCTGGTTTTCTTTTTCTTCTTTTTTTAAAAAAAAAAACAAAAACCACCCCTCTGTGCTTTATGCCTGTTTTATGAACAATCCAGGTTACCAGCCTGCCCCGAACACCAACCGCACCAGTCCCAGCCCTGAATTGCACGCAGAGCTGTGCGGGGGGACGGCGGAGAGGAGGCGGGGAAGGGAGCTGCGGCACCGAGGAGCTTGAGCAAGACATACCATCAGCGCTGATGACTAGGCCAGTTACACCCGTGATGAGAAACACAGATGGTTTGCAGAAAGTCAGCCACTGCCTCATACTAGAAGGTATGAAAGCGGACAGTTTAGACGTCATATTTTCCTCAGTTCTTCATCTTCTGCTAGCCAGGACAGACCCAAGAAAGCCAGGGATCTGGCTGCAAGAAGTAACGACCTTCTTCTTAGTCGTGGTTCCTCCTGACAATCTCATCCCACCACAAGCCTTCCCCCACAGGCAACACTCACATTGTTGCTTCTGCTGCAAGAAAAGCTGGAGGAGCAGATCAGCTCTTTACTGCTTTTAAGTTTTAATTCTATACATACTCACACAAATATCCTCTGTGGGTGCTAAAAGCTCCATAAATGAGAATATAAGTTTTCAAATAATTCACAAAATATCAAAACATCCCAAAATATCAAAACATCCCAAGCATCTTACTGAAGCCTACTGAATAACCTATAGGAGACAGGGAAAAAAAGCTGCCTTGGGTTAAGCTTCCCCTTGTACACAATATTTGCTGCAGGGGTGAAGAAGCAGAGACCTGCTGGGTGTTCAGGGCTCGAGATTGGGTTTGTTTGTTGGTTGGTTCTCAGGTTTTAGATATACAAAACCTCCTCCAAGCTAGTCACTACAGAGGGAGGTCTCTTCCCACACCCACAGTTTCTACATTAGCCACAAAAAAGAAAGAACACAGGTAGTAGCCAGTCCTTATAGGTATGAGGGTGCATAAAGCCAAACAGCCTTGAAACATATGGTGCAGGCTCTTACACAGTCGTATCGTAGGACAGAAGAACAAGTAGGTAAGGTGCCCAGAATTTTATCAGGAAAATTCTGAACAAAATTACAGGTGCACAAACAACCCACAAGTCCAACACACCACTCTCCACATCATGTGTGCTGCACAGAAGAAAAAGGTACGCACAGAAACCAGCACTTATTCAGGATGTCTGGATCTCAGTTCAGTTTTCTTTCTCTCCATTTCAATAAATCCAAACCAAAACTGGGGAAAAAAAAAAAAAAAAGCCCCAAAGGATGGCCTCTGTGAAACTGTGCTCACCAGAAACAGTAGTTGCCTAACAAAAATCAGCAAAACCAAGTGGCCTCAATCACTCATGAGTTGAATGGTGACATGAAAAACTCAGGGATCAGACTACTGCCTAGCAATGCCATAGCTAAACATGAGAACCTTGGGTTCAGGACTGCCGTGGAAGGAACCACAGCACAGCTCCAGCTGGAAGGGGGCTCAGGTGGTCTCTAAACCAGCCTCCTGCCCAAGCAGAATCAGTGCTAAGCTCAGACCAGGTTACTCAGGGCTTTCTCCACTCAGGTCTTAGAAACTTCCAAGGAAGGAAATGATGCAGTCTCTCTAGGAGGGCTGCTCCAGTGCTCAGCTATCCTCCCAGCGAAGCTGTTTTTCCTTACCAGTCCGAACTCCTCTCACTTCAGTTCATGTCCACCTTCTCTCATCCTCCTGTCATGTGGTGATGTAAAGAGCTTGGCTCTTTTTCCACTACAGACCTTCGTTTCACAGCATCCAAACTTTGGAGAAGGAAAATTAAACAGGATACTTCAAATCTGATCAATTTAAATACGCTTTCCTTGTTTCGCAAGCCACCGCACACTTAAAAGCATTTTGCCACAGCTGAAGACCCTGCTGAGATCCAAAATCAGGGGCAGCACTCAACATCTTTGGTGCAGAACAAGGGCAAGCGACCTTCCTCCTCTCTACTGGAGATTAGCCCATCTCACACAAGGGAGCACACACTTTACCTCTGCAGGCATCCTCAACTCCAGCACGAGCTGGGAGATGAATGCTCCAAGGTATCACCAAACAGCCAGGGTTTGTCCTGGCAGAGCTTCAGGACAGGAGTGAGCCCAACATGTACAGCTCCAGGTCAGCCACTAAAGAATATCAGCAATATTGCTCTTTGCCCCTACAATACAGGGGAGAAGCCTCCACCAACACCAACTCACCCTCTCCTGCATCTCTGCTCAGGACACATCAGACTTTGCAAGGAAGGAGGCCTGAAGCTCCTGCCCAAAGCTCCCTAAGAAGTTATCAGAGCAGCCTGGTCTCTATTTCTCAACCCATACAAGACCTAACAGATTGCATGAAAAGACAAAGCCAGCCCCAGCACAGCTGCAGGGGAATGTTTTTCCTTGGCAGAGAGGAAAGATGAAGTGGGTGTCACATTTTTCCATTAGATTTTCGCTTGTCACCACAGTAGAGCCAGATCACATATAGAAGATTGAAAGCTGGTTAGCAGCAGATGGCAAAAAAACAAGTGAGTAGTTTCCAAGACACAGCGAAGGCACAGAAAGGTCACTGACACTATTAAGCTACGCATTTAGATGGATGGCAGCTATGGGGACAGCTCTAGCAGTTCAGGTCTATCCCATTTAACCAGCCTTTCCTCATTTTTTCACATTGCCTTCTCCACTTCCCAACTCACCCTCACAAGAGGGAGCACTCCTTACCAGATAGAGCATTTATATCCTTCCTGCACACATTTAGCACTGACATAACTCAATTCAGTGACTCCCTTTTCTGGGGTTGCAAGCTACATTTGACAGCCCACAGACAGAAAGAATGACAGTCCCTGCTATGAAGAGCTCAGTATCTCAGACTGGAGACAGAGGATGCAGTGTGATGTCTTAGTAAACCTCACTATTTTTCACCTGTTGTCTTTACTGCCCGTTACTCACTTAAGAGAGGTGAAAGGGTAACATATTTGCCAGTAAAAATGTGGCCTGCAGCCAAGCTTATTTTCCACCCACTGTTTCTGTCACTTTTATACAAGTCAAACTATTTAGCATCCATAAGAGCCTCCCCTTTTCACCAACACTAGGCACCATGGAAGGGTGGTGGTACCACAGACCGGATCCGACACCCGTGCTATTTCTCTGCTACATATCCATGCTCTTCTGAAACAACCATTCTTCCTATTGATCCTCAAACAACTACCTGCTCCAGGTAATCCCCTTTCTTTCCAGTGACATCCAAGTATATATAATCTACTGGTATCAAATAAATACACACATGCACACATCAGGATCACATATAAGCAGAACCTATAAAGCTCCCCAGACTATTCCCACCGTAGATTCCTTTAGCCCAAAATGCAGTTCAACCACCTCTTCCCCAGCCAAATATTCCTATCTGCCCTCTCATGTCAGCACCAGTACCTGGGCTGCTACAAGGTAAGCTGCATCATGGAACTGACCCCCCTGGAAGCTAATTTATTGCCAAAGAGTAATTTTACAACTGGATGAGCTCCCAAGCAGCTGCCACAACAGCCTGCGGTTACATCCAGGTGCAGAACCGCAAAGTCAGGTCTTGTCACCCAGAAAAAAAACACAGCCAAAGGGCATCCAGATAGTACTGATTTCTCATCTCCATGATTCAGAGGGAGATGAACAGGGAGCAACAGAAGAAATGAACATGCTCTCCCTGAAAAAAACAGATGCAGAAAACTGCTCTAGGGCATCACAGGAGTTAAAGGGAGAACCTCGTAAGCTCAGGGTAGGCAGCCAATACAGCTTGTGAAAAACACCACCGAGCTGGGTTAGTCACCCTGTCTGACTGGCTATCAATAATTGATAAAGTCTCACCCACAAAGTGATCCTTCTCCAAGAGGGAGAGAAGCAGCCCAAGCCAGAGGAAACAGATGACGGATGTTTAAACCAAGTATTTGTGACAAACTGACTCGAAAACGGCTTTGGGGAATGCAGGGAGGAAGGAGTACAGACAACAGGGCCTGGTAACCAATATTTGGATAGAGAACAAAAAAAAAGCAGCACCTATCTCCAAGTACAAAGCCAGCAGGAGAACCTGTCCAGTCAGAGGCAGAGGACTACTTTCAACGACCACCTCTTCACTTTCAAGGCAACAATCAAGTGTCTCAGAGGGACCGTGGCAGCTGCAGCACCAAGAGAAAATGAGCCCCCAGCGACACAGCACAACTGTTCAGAGGGATGAACAGCTCTCAGGACACAGCCCAAGCTAGGTGCTTCAGTCCTTACTCACAGCCCAGGGTTGGTCTTCAGCCCCTGCACGAGCAGGGCCATGGGTGCCACGTTGCTGACAAGATGCTAGCTCATGAGGCAGACACCCCCCTGTCACAAAGCTGAGCACATCCACTCTAGCTCTGCTCTATGAGAAAGCCCATTAAGGGAAGCTTACAAAGCCCCTGCCAAGCCCAGGGGCACAGTCTCCTGTCAGCACAGCACTGCTGTGTACAGTAGCCCCTAAGGTGCTGAAGCTATTTTATTCTGTTGTAGTTACTTCCCTTCCACGTCTGTCAGACATCTCAGACATTAAGTGGCTTTGCCAGGTGGTGGTGTAGGTAACAGCCACACAGCAAGAAGCAGACAAGTTAAGAGACAGTTGGGGCTGGTGGTACATTGGTCAAAGACCTCTTTGCTTTATTTTTATATTTATTTTATAATTATTTTTATTTTATTTGTCACAGCCTGCATGAAGATGATCTGATCTCACCGTGTTCAAGCAGAAGTGTGAAGGCAGACTTGCAGAGGAGAAGTAAGGCACAAATGAACTGCTGCAGCTGAAGGCAGTGCATCGGAGAGCAAGAGGGACACAAAAAGGTCAAATCAAACAGCACATCCCCATCCAGAATCTGCAGTGATTCCGATCAGTCTCCTCCACAGACACAGATGACCCTTAAAAGCGAGACTGCTACTGGTTACCCCCTCCCAGGGTAGAGGAAACTTAACCCCCAGATACAAAAGACTCCAGAGAAGCGACTCTTCACCATGCAAACAGAAACCTGAAAAGAGCACAAGTTCCTCCCATCCCTGTAGATAAGTTCAACAACTCCAGACACAGGAAAACCTTGTCTGGTAAGGCCGTGAATGAAATTCCTTTAGCCCAGCACCACCTGCTCCATGTGTAACGACTGGCTTTCCAAAGCAAGGAAACGTTTGCAGAAGACGGTGCAGAGCAGTCGCGTTCTTCAGGAAAAAAAAATAAATAGTGGGTTTGTACATGAAACGCTGGCTCCTTCTTATCTACCACGCTTCAAAGTCGGCCCCAGGACAGACTTAACATTTTTTCCAGCTCCCATCCTCACTGCAGAACAAGCACTTCACTATACAGTTACAGCCAGGCCAAATGAGACCAGCGAGCAACTCAATACCCTTATTTTTCTAATTTTAACTGTCAGAAGATGGGAGGGTAAAGTTTCAAAGTATTCCACTTGTGTTTATGTCAGCTTTTAAAGGCACTGTAAATCATTTAGACCCATTATGAGAACCTGCCATCTCCTCTGGCAAACAGGAATGGGTTTCCTATTTAAATTTGTGAAGAAAACAAGGCAGGAGGGGAAATGGCTTTTAGTGCAAGGCACTGAATGCAACTAGTTCTTCTGGTCAGCTGTTGTGACCCTAATTTATTATTTTTTTTTTAATATGGAAAGTAATTCTCTAAATTTAACGCTATAGCTTTGTACGAAGTCTGTATACAACTATTTAAAAATCCCACTTTCAAGTTTTCCCTTTACTGGAGTATTTTGGCAAAATCCTTGAAAGTACTGACTTGACAACTATTTCACCTAAAGTTAGCTGTCTGGTCCTCCACATGCAAGTGTATAGAGCAGCATGAGAGATTTCAGCTTTCTTGTTAATGGGCAACAGGCCAAAAATCCACTTCCAAAAATATGAAGTAGCTTCCCCACAACCAAACCCAAAAAAATTACTAATTGCATCAAACCATATTGACACTAGATTTTTACAGCAGAGCTATGTGCAGCCACCACAAAACAAGATACAGCCAGCTCCACAAGCAAACGCACCGTGGTAACCACAGCTTTTAATTAAATACACACAGATTGTGGAAATTGAGCACTGCCGTCCATTTAAACCAACTACTGCCACTGCTGCACCCCCAAAGCTAAAGGCAATCCCTGGGAGCTTGTTTGGAGGCAGCGTTTCTGTAGAACTCCTCAGAACACGAAGTAACAGCGACCGTCGTGTTTGTGGCACAGGAAATGAGTCACAGTAAGCTCCCGGTGAGGCTCAGAGGCTTGTAATGGTCAATTTTTATCTGAGCAAAGAGACTGGCTTGAATTTTCCCCAGCTTGTCTTAGATGACGATCACAACCCTCAGATGACAATCACAACTAACCTTCAGAGGCGGATTGCTTTGGTTTTGCTCTCACGGGCACATAGTAATTTGGTAGCTGAGGCCTGGGACATCCCCTCCACTCATGCCAATCTATGCTGCACCCACCTTACAGGGTTGAGCTGCCCACAGCGTGACCAGCGACACGGCAACGAGCTTGCTGAGCTCAAGTACTGCTCAGACAATGGCATCTGCAATGTGGTATCTGAGGCATTTAAATTTCTTCATACGAATTTCAAGTTCAGTAGTCAGGCTCTTTAAAGAATAAGCAATTTGGGCTACTTAGTATTTGAAGTATCTTCCAATTAATCACTCATCAGCAAGACACTCCGGACATGACATCTGGGACTTTAGTCCTAAATATTTAAGCCAACCGCTGCCCCCACGTACCTGTAGGGCAGGTGCAGTTCTACATCTGCCACGCCAAGGTCACAATCATACTTACTTTCAGCTGCATTTTGCTATCATATGGAAGAAGCAGCAGTCAGCAGCTAAAGTGTTAAAATAACCATGAAAATGGGGGGAAAAAAAAAGACTGCCTCGTCAGTATTAAATAAGGACTTCTTAAATGTCAAAGGCTCGTAAGAACCATCTGCCTTTCATCTCTCATCCAGCAACGGGACAGGTAGTTGGCATTTCACAGCCCGTTTGTCAACAGACTTATCCATCTGCATCCGATCTGGCATTTGTCACTGAAGATGCCATCCCAGCTGGGCCGCGCGCAACCGTGGACCAGCTCCAGCGGAGACCCACGACCGCAAGCAGAGCTCTCACACTTCAAGCCCACCCGTGTGTTAGGGGAAGCAACAGCAGGTGAAAAGTTTGCAACCTGGACGTGCCTCTGCTCCCTTTGGGTAGGGGCAGGCTTTGTGCTTCCATTCCGCTCGACTGCCAGGAAAGAGAAAAAGCAGTAACAATAACAACAATAATAATACTACTATGCTGCACAGTGCCAGCGTACGGTATTGCTGACACACAATCCTAACAAGCTACAGGGCACATAAAAGCTACGCATGCAGACACGTCACGTACGCCATGAACGCACCTCTTGGCCTTTCCTCAGGTGGGAAGCTGAGCCACTCTGGAAAAATAACTGCTCTAGAGCTATCGGGCATCCAGGTGATGACAATAAAATGCAAAGACTTTCAGGAGCCTGCCAAGGCCAAAGCTAAGCTTCTGAAGGTCCCACTTTCTCCCTGCACAGACGATGATATCACCGACAGCACCAGCAGAGTTAGGGAACCGCTCCTCAGGCTGCTTCAGGCGCTGGTGAAATCATCAGCTGTTAAAGAGAAATGCAAATCCCCGGGAGGCTGGATTTCAGCCCTGGCAATTAAGGCAGGCTGGAACAGTTTAAAATAGAGGTCAAGTTTTTAAGTGTACGCATGCTTTCACACTTGTCTACTAGCTTAAAGTCAACCAGACCCGCAAACAGCCTTTGTGGTCGTAAAAAGGTTAAAATTTAACTTCAAATACGCAAAAGGCAGCTGGTACAGAATGCTCCTCCTGGCCTGTCTGCACACACGGGTCCGACTGTCAAAAGCTCTCCCCTCAGTCATCACCCTCTTCTCCCCCCTCACCAGCCTAGCTCCTAGGGGCTACGTGACTATCTCAGGCCCTAAGCCCACTCCGAAGTTTTCTTGGATGCAGACCCACACCTCCGGCTGTGGGACGGCTCAGGAGTGTGCAAAGACCAGAAGATGCCCCAGGGCATGTGCTTCTCCACCGTGAGAATGACAGCACAGGCGGTGGGCGCCCAGGCAGATAGAGCACAGGAGGATCTCCTCATCACCTCGGTCTTTTCAGAAACACCCTGAAATAAGTTTACAAACACAGAAGAACCAGCTGGGCCAAACCAGATGGAATGCATAAGCCAGGAGAAGAACAGATGTTTCACCCAGAGGGTTGGTTGGCTTGTTTTGATTTTTAAAATGATTTTATGAAGCTCTGGCCAGAGGTAAATGGAGAACTTGTGTTTCATGATACGAAGCACACTATTTTCCTCCACGCAGAAGGATGCGCTTTGCAAAAAAAAGATCAACAGGCAGAAAAATGCACTTCCCTCACCCCTCCCCGAGAATGTTAATTTCAGAAAACTTCTCCTTCTTCCTTTAAAGATCCTAATACGTCGCTACCTCATCCCCACCATTTAGATGTTTTTATTATTTTTTTTTTACAGATAGCTTCTTTCAGAAGAATTCCAAAAGCCACCAAACAGATAAACTGATTTCACACTTTTTATTTGATTTCAGGACGGTCCCTAAAGAAGTCTTAAACTCCTAAAAAACCCCAAATCAAACAAAAAGACAGCACAAACAAATCAATGATAAATTGTTAGTCCCAACAAAGGGGGTCAACAGCCCAAGTTTTTGCAGATCAAGCTATATGCTGTCTCTTGCAAAACACAGACCACCACAGCATTTGAAGCTTAAAATCCCCAATAAACCTTGAAAACAGCTGAGGGAAAACCACCACATTTCTATCCACCAGGCAACCAGGATGTTTTGTTTGTTAAGCTCCACTTAAAGTCCAAGGCTCCATGAAATAGTGCAGAACACACACGTATCTGTGTCACTGCAGCCACGAGTTCTAGCCATACAATCCTGGCCACAATATCTCCTTCAGGGCACTAATTAAAAAAATATGAGAACATTGAATAAGAAAATAAAAGTTAAGAGTGGCAACTCGATTCTCATCACAAGGATACAAACAAAGCAGGAGGAAGTAGCCCAGCACAACTGTAAAATCCAAGTGGGAGCACTCTCTAAAGAGCCTCATTTAATTCACAACATTTCTCTTGTTAAAGAAAAAAAACGAAAACAGCTGTTTGAAGGAAGAGCTTTCTATTGTTAAGTGTTCCTGCTGGCTCTTTAAAAAAACCCCAAACACAACACCCACCGTAACACCCGACTGCTTTTCCCCGGATCTACCAGAAGATACATATTGCGCAAGAAAGCCCAAGAACTTTCAAAGACAAAGAAGCCAAACAAAGTTTAAAGAGAGTCAGGCATGCAGCAGGCTCGCTTCCGGCTGCAGCGTGGTTTGGGAGCTCGTGACGGATACGATCCCGGATCAGTAAGGCCACCGTGTACCGCACGCAACGAACAAGTTTTTCCTTGTTTGCCTTTCAAGACTAACACCAAGATCTCCACGCAGCACCGGTGTGCTGCCTCACCCCACATCCCACTGTGGGACCGCTGCTCCCACAAGAAGAGGCTGGTCCCTCTCTGTGGGGTGACTGTTACCTGTCCATCACTCTCTTAAGTGCAAGAAAGAGACGCAGAGCAGGCGCCAGCACCTTTCCTCAGGCACTCTGCCACATACCAGTGACCACCGCCACGTTACGCTGGGTCTCCATGCGAGCACGTGCCCGACAACGGCAACCAGCTCGCCTGCCCCGTGCTTTGCACAAACAGCGGACTAGAGGAGTCTCCCACGCACGCTGTCCCAAGGTACTTCTGCTCTCCTGCACTTGGGACTCGCACCTACACAACTTTATAGCGTTGTATCGCTGTCCTCGTAAAAAGCTTCCAGATTGACAAAGAAACTACAGAGCAGAGATAACAAGACAGATTTCCTTGGGATTGGCCTAACTTTTGCACAGGCAAAACTATGGACAGTCCAGACAATAAAAAAGAAATAGAAAAAAAAGAATAAATTATCAAAACTTCACGTGCTGGCCTCAGAGCCACTCAAGCAAGGATTTCATCGGTGTCTTTAAGAGACCCCGCACAGCCGGCCTAGGGGGCTGCCAAGTTTTCCGACACTGGCACGATGGGCACCGACCAGGCTGGGAGAGACAGGGAAAGAGCGCGCCTCGGTTCACCACGTCCCGAGACAAACTGGTCTCTCCTGTCACTTCCTTCCTGCGCTGAGGGACACCGGGGAGCGGGTCGGCGCCGGGAGTCTCGCTGTGGAGAAGGAGACGAGGCCGGCGACTCTTGAGGGGACCCCCGGGAGAAGCTGGCAGCAGCGAGGGGGAGAAGGCAGCCCTGGCCGGCGGAAGGGCTACCCAACACACGCGGGGAACCTCCAACACCTCGGCGCAGACGGGGCGAGCCACGGCCCCCACGCCTGCCCGGGGGCAGCGGGCCCAGCGTCGGGGGGGTCCCGGGAAGAGGCGGCGGGCGATCACCTGTTGGAC
>WTSP01024901.1:44710-55389 GCA_025331215.1 Actenoides lindsayi | reverse complement strand
CTTTCTATCTCCCTCCCAAGCTCATTCATGAATAGGCTGAGAAGTGCAGGTCCTCATGCTCCCTCCTTGCAGGGCTCTGCCCCTCTGTTGAGAAACCAGCCATGTGTCCCAGCCTTTTTGAACATTTTTAAGCAGGGAGAAAACCTCCCTGCTCTTCTGCTTCTGCCTCAGTTTCTTTAAGGGTCTGCAGGTTTCTTTTGAGGTGGACCATGAGAAAGCTTACAGGGTGAGAATCTTTCCAAATCCATTTGCAGTGTGTTCAAATGAAAATGGGTGTCTGCTTTGTCCTGTTGTTGATCTATCTTCATCTCATGGTCCTGCAGACTCTGCTGCTTTTACGGCTGAAAGAGTGGCTGTTCATTTTTATGGCCATGGCAAATTAATCATCACACTTTTTTTCTGGTGACCTTATTGTGTATTTACATGTAACCTGCCAGAGGCTGTGTTCTCTTTTAATTCCCCAGTTGGACAAGCCTTCAACGTGTGACAACTGTCCTCTGTTCTTTCTTGCCCTGCTGTTTAACCTGGATGGCCTTCCAAATGTCTTTTTTTCTGTGAGGGGGAACGTGCCTGTGCTGAGCCTCCGAAAGGGCATCTTTAAAGAGACCCTGTGCCGTCTGCACACATTTCCTCTTTTTAGCTCTTTCAGATTCTTTTTGATGAGAATCTTCACTGCAATGTAATTCCCTTTTCTCAGGCAAACACTCACAGGGTGGGCTTTTGTCATCCCCGCATGTATATTATGGTCATGTCACATGTGAGTTCTGGTGCCATTGTTTTGGAGGATATAGCAAAGTGTTATGGCTCCTTCAGTGGGCTCAAGGAACAAGTGCTCTATGCAAAATCCACTCTGGTGCCAAAAAACCTCACCTCAGCTTCATACAGGGAAATGTTCTGTAAATGCAAATTTGGTTTCAAAAAGCTGCTGGAACCATGGTAGGAAAGGAGACTGGAGATCACCTTCAAGCTGGAATTTGGCAGCAGTGTTGTCCTCATCACCTCCCGCCTTTCCTCCTCCACCAAGAGAGTTCTCTTGCTTTGCTTTCTGAACCCACAGCTCTGAGGGTTGGCTGGTCCTGCACAGCAGATACCCCTGCCTGCCTTGAGATGCGTGCTCTGTTGGAAGACGGGTTATGTATCCAGCTGGATCCATGAGATCCCTTTCCATGGTCATTTTGAGACAAATGGCTCTCCAGCTGGCAAAACCAGCTAGTGAGCTGGGGAGGAAAATGTATGTTGGGACTTCTTTTACTTTTCTTGCTATCAGACTTTGCTTGTACAGCAGATCAGTTGTCTTCATTAGTAACTTTGCAGTTCACAATGCTTGAGACTGTTTGCCTGCTCTGGGCAGTCCCCCATGACCCCCCATGCTGAGCCAAGAGTCCTCTACCTACACTGCTGCACTCTTTTGTGCTTGCAGCAGACCCAGAGCACAAAGGGAAGATGTTTTCATGGCAAGCTGCACCATGGCTAGTGAGATTTACCAGATTACTCTGCAGGCCAGTGTTAGTGTGGTTACAGAGGTGTTTCCTACATGCTGTTGGTTCTCATGGCTCCGTTTGAAACCAGACTGAGTGTAGTGAGCAAAGGTAGGTTGGGAGTCTTCCAAGGACTAGGTCTAGCTCTGCTGCAGTTCCTTTTAGGGTGCACATTCAGGTTTGTGTTTTACTGTGCCCTGGCAGGCAGAAACATTGAGTACCCATATCAGTCAGAGGGAGAAAGGCCAGCAGGAAGAGCTCCAAGCCCAGCAACTCACCAGCTGCCTCCATCCCATTTCAGAGCTGAGCTGAGGCTGATCTGGGGAGCCTTTTGCACTGGGATCAGCCAGATGAGCAGGGGTCATACAGTATTAATTAAACATCTGGAGAATCTGGCAGGAAGCCCACTTCATCCCTGGTGCTCAAGGATGCTTTCAGGAGTCCTTCCCCTCCTGTCTCTCCTCTCAGAGCTTCTTCTTTCCAGCATTCCACCATTTGCACACTCTGGAGAGACCCTCACTCTTGGTCCAGATGGGGAAACAGCTCTTCCAAACTCTGGGGGCCCAGGAGTATCCTTCAATCATGAGATACACTGTGGGCAACATGAGGTGGTGGGGAAGGCAAGGTGAAGCAGAAAAAGTAGTCATTGTCCCTTTTGTGGGTCCTTGATGCATTGTCTAGAGCTGCATTTTGGAGTGTCGCAGAGGCAAGTTGCACATATTTGGCTAAATGCAGTGTTTGTAGTGATTTTTTTTCCCTGGTGTGGGGCACAGCACATGTGGCTGGGTGAAATATCTCTGTGGTTTCCCCTCTAGCACCTTCCAGGCTCAGAAAACAGCTATTCTTATACTGCTCTGCGTTTCCAGCCCTGTGTCCCCAGGCTGCACCCAAACCCTGACCAAGCTGCTCTGCATGAGGCAGGGTGTTCAGATGCCTTGTCCTTCCCTGTAACCGCAACTACCTGCATCCCATTGGTCAATGAGGTCCTCAATGCCTGCACTGACTGCTTGGTTGTTGCTTGTAGCCTGGAGCCCCTTAGCTGTGCCACTAGCCCTTAGAGGCTGGGTTTGCAGCCAGAATCCTCCATCCCCCAAAAGGACATTGTCAACATCCCCTAATTCTGTGATGAAGCTGAGAGGACAAAAGGGCCAAGGTATAAATGCAGCAAGCTCCCCTCTGTACTGCTAACATTAACAAAAGTGGGAAAGACCATCTCCTCAATACTACACTTGCAACTCTGAGGGTACGGAAGTGTGACAAGCACTAAAAAACTGCATCTGCTGTCTGGGTTCTTCCTAAAGTTTAAGTGATACTGGTAGACTATGGGAAACAGTTTGCAATTAGTACATGGGAGGCACAATGAGATAATTAGACATCAGTTAACAGGAGGAATGTGACGACCATGTTCCCTGCTTACCGATGTTTGGCTAATTTGCCTTGTTAAGCAGTTATGAATTACACAGGAGGCGCAACGAGCTGGATCTTGCTAACAAGGGTGCAATGATGCGTGGCTTGCACGGGCGACATTTATTGCTCCCAGGGTGACTGCCCACATACCACGTAGTTATGGTGTCTCCTAGCTGCTCCCTTACCCAGCTTCTGAGATGGCCCTGCCAGGGCTGTCTGCTGGCCTTGACCCTATGGGGAGGGAAGGCAGGGAGCCTGGCTTGGTGATGGCCCCAGGACTTTGGTGTCCTACTGAACAACCATGCCTAGCTTGGCCAGACCACTCTTCTGTCTTCTTGTCTCTTTGACCAGGAGCAGTCACAATGCAGGGCAGATGCTAGGGGACATGGCTCTTAGCATGGCAGAGATGGGGAGGTTTAGCAAGATTTGCCTGGGACATGCCAGGTACAAGCGGGTGGCCTTTGCAGCCCAAGAATCAGACTAATGAGGGATAAGCAAGTACACCAGTGGGTGGTGTTAAGGGGAGGCTGGGTAGCACCAAGTTGAGGATAAAGGAGGGCGGAGAGGAAGCAATACTTTTGTGAAAGCCCACAGGGAGCCTTCAGGAGGGGGTTTGGGAGTCAGGGAAGCTGTGAGCTCCTTCACGGTTCTGAGAGGCTCTTTGAGGTGCCACTTCTGTCCTAGGGAGAGAGAATGGCCAAGAAATGTCAAGAAACATGGGTTGTCTGGGGATTCTGCCTGGCCATTACAGCCTCTATGCCGGGAGAGGGGAAGTCTTGATCTGGGCAGGTGCCCACCTCTGCAGCTGTTGTTTTGCTACCCTCACATCTGGGCACAGCAAGGAACTAAGGAGGAGAGGGAAGAAGGCAATGCTCAGTCAGTGTCTGCCTAGGCTTTGAGATAGATGTGCCCGTGGAGGCAGCCGTGTGGCTCGGTCAGCACTCTGCCAGACCAAGCCAACTGTCCTGCTGGGAGATGAAGATAATTAACTGGAGCTCAGCGTGATGGTACTTTTGGAAGATGCTGCCTGAGATATTTCAAGGGCACACAGTTAAGCAACCTGTTAAATGCTCTTGCAAATCTAACAAGATAACCAGCCCCCTGGGAAGCTGAACAAACAGTCCTATTTCCACTCAGAGGAGGTGAGCAACCTCTGCAAACACCAGCCCGTTTGCTAGGAGGCTTGGGGGCAGTGTGGAAAGAACCCCCAGGTGACACAAAATGGGAACGGAAACTCTCGTAAAGCAGCTTGTCTTCAGCGATTTGTCTCTTTTCTCCCTGGCTTGAAAGAGAAGCTGCAGAGACAGCATGAAAATGAAATACAACCAGGAGGAATACCCCATTTCAGCTCTCCTGCATTTCTTACTGCTCCCTCTGGTCCCTGCTGCTAGCCTGCAGAAGTCCAAGGCAAAGCATTATTGAGCTGCTGGATCTGATCAAATTTTTTTCATACCCCCCAATGTGCCGTGTGGCTGGAGTGATGCGTTGAACAAGAGAGGACATCGTTAGCCAGTTGCCAGGACTGGTTCTCGTGAGACCTGTGCAATGCCTGGCCCAGACTGCTGAATGACTGGGTAACAAGGCCAGCTCTCTTTTGCCATGTGGGAAGTGATGCAGATACTCAGAGCAAGGATGGAGGCTGAGATTAGATCAGCCTTCATAACACACTCAGGTAATAGTCATATCCCCGTGGAGAGGAGCTCTCTGTTGCCCTATTGCTATGATTCCACCTGATGGGATTTGGTGGGCTCCACATACAATCCTGGGATCAAACCATGTTGGGAAATGGACCTTCTCATCCCTGGATTGAATGTCTGGTTTAGGATCCCCATGGGCTTTGACTGGTTTTTTAGCTGCTCACCTGTTGGCAAGTCCCAGGGGGTTACCAACCTCCCTGGGGGGAAGAGAGAAGCAACTCATGGATATAAAGAAGGGTCTGAGCCCACCAGGTCACGTAACAAATTAGAGAGCAAGCATGGACTCAGAGACATCTTAATGGATGTTGAATTATCCTTATGCTGCAGGTGTACAGTACAGGAACATGGTCATCAGTCCCTGACAGTTCTGTCACACAGTGGTGAAATGGGCAAGGCAACACCCCAAAGCCTTTAGGGACACCCCACTCCTGGAAGTCCTGGACCATAGATGGCCATCACACTGTCTGAGGGAGCTTGGATGAGGATGCAAGCCTATGCTAGAGTCCAGGAGGTGAAGATGAAGAGGTTGTTGCTCTCCACTGTCCCTTGTTAGAGGTTGCTGTCTTGCAGTGCTGCTAGGGAAGAGCGTTGAGAGGGGAATCAGTCCTAGTTTTCAGGGTGTGCCCTGCCACCTCCTCAAGCTGCTCAGCTCAACCCAGTGGGTTCCATGCTGTGCAGCTTGGGAAGCGAGAGCACAAGCCCTTCCCTGGCCATACTGCAGGCAGGAAGCATGAGGGCTCCCGAACCTTTGGGATGGGGAAGAAACATTGTGAGCTTTTGCAGCTGTTTGAAAAATACAGGTCCATCCACGGTTTTTGGGCTCTCTGACACGTTCAACAAGCCAGCTGAGCTGTGGTCTTCAGCCCCCTCCCTCTTTGTGGGGCCGCAGCTGTGTCTCTTTGGCTTTTGGATGGAGGGTGCTGCCCAGTGGTTTGTGTGCAGCTGGGACATCCAAATGGGGTGTGCATCTGCTCCCAAGCCAACGCCTCCCAAGCCTGGCACGAAGATGGCCCCACTGCTGGCTTTGGTGACAGCAGACTGAGCTGTGACTGGAGCTGGCTGGGAAGAACGTGTATTTGCTGTCCAGCTGGCCCCGCCAAAGGCAGGAGCAGAGACCTGGCTGTGGTACCTGTTTCCACCTCCCCAGTGCCCTTGGCAGTGGAAAGCAAGGCCAGGCCAGCAAGGCAATGAGGATGACAGATTAATGGAGATGAGGTGAGATGGGCAAGGAGTCTGTTGGTGAGGCTGGACCAAGCATGCAGGAGTTGGACCACGATGAATCCCATCAAAGGCCAGTGGCAGCTTGTACATCCTCCTCCCTGTTCCTTGGGAGCGGAGAGGGACCTCGGCTCCACATTTCTGTGGTTTCTTTGCTCGTTATAGAAAAAACGAAGGGTGAAGACAGGTCAATGAATCATTACTGTTTGGTTTGGCTGGGCCACTGCACTGTGTTTAGGAATGGCTGATTCTTTTTCTTCTTGTGAGTTGTTCTCTCTTCCCCTGCTCCTTCGGGTTTTGGGGTTGTTTTGTGTTTTTTTCCCCGCGATTATCCTGAATTATTGCAAGATGGTGAAACAGAAGAGCTCCTCCTTTCCTTGGGTTGGCTTCCCTTGCAGCAGATGTCAAATAAAAGAGTCTGGCTTTTGGATAACTCATCCCAAAAGGGAGTTGGTGCATCCTGGATCTTTCACCCGTCCCATGCTGAGACATTGCAGGGACCCACTGACGCAGCCTTCAGGCTCCTGACAGCACTTTCCAGGGAGAAAAACAAAGTGAAAAGGAACAGGATTCCTCTATCTATTTCTTAATTATGTATTTTTTTCGGGTTCTTGTTGGAACATCTGTTCTGCATTTGTACAAGACATTAATATCTCTAGATTTGTTCATTCCTTCACTGCTGGGACGTCTGGATTGCATGGTGAGAGGGTGCGCACACCACCATGCACATGCACTTGGGCAGCACCTCTTGAGGTGTGGACATGACAGAGGGCATCTCAGCAAGATGACTTCTGCCCTCTCATGCACTGCAGGTTGCATGGGGAGTCAGGGATGCTCCCTTCCCACTCCAGTGCTACACTTCAGGGATGGCTGTGCCATGTGCTTTTGGCATGCAGAGGCTCAATGCCCAGTTTCTAACGTGTCAGGTGTACGTGCCCCAGGGTAGTGCTGGTGAAGGTGTCTGCAGACCCATCTCCTTTCTGCTGTTAGATGCTGAGGCTGGGAGGGGAGGCAGCACTCCTGCATTTGCAGTGATGAGGGTCCTGGAAAGACAGGGGGCAATTTTCTTATTTGAATTGGTGCTGGGTTATAATTTTTCCTAATTCCTCACCTGTCATGACACAGGAGCTAGAGATGAGAGCTCCCTCTTACATATCACTGCCTGATTACATGGTGTCAGAAGAGGCTTCCAAAAATTATTCCACGTAGGTGGCACAGTCTGGAAGGGGACTTGAAAGAAAGCCACACACAGGGGCTACAGTCTTTGCAGCTCTCCCTGCAATGAGTGATACTGAGGAGACCAAGATGTGGAGATCCTGCTTCTTTGGGTAGCCCAACTCTCCCAGGAGGAAAAAATCAGTTTTAGGCAGATCTTCCCTAGAAATTAGAGAGCAGCTGTCACCCTGATGACATTGCCCCTTGCCAAGGCATGTTTCTACCCCTTCTGTCCTCCCAGGCTGGACAGGGATGGTTAAGGAACAGATTGGCATCCTGATGGAGGTCAGGCTGAGGAGCTGTTTACCACCTGCAACTATGCAACAAGATTGTCCCAGGGATTGCAGCAGGTAACTGGGGGGATAATCAGTGAGCAAACTGCTTGTGATATAATCGAATCAGGGAGAGGCTGCTGTGAGAATTGGAGGTGACATTGCAAAGTAGGGGGGTTGTTTGCAAAACGAGGCAGGCACTCCCTGAAGGAAGGCAAGCGGCCAAAGAGTAACAGTGAGTCTGGCTAAAACAGCCCATCTCAAAGGCATGTGTTGTGGATATGGTTCAAGGCTTTTTTCTACTCTGGTAAACATTTCATGGGCTCTTTAGGATAAGTAAGTGTGTGTTCCTTAGACTTCTTTAATGACAAAGTGTCCTGCAGGGGCAGTGAGGGGGGACAGATTCTTTTAAAGACCATATCAATGCCAGCTGTAGGAAGCAGTGGTACGGCAGCACAAACTGAGAGAGGGTTGTCGTGTACTGTCCTCCTTCCAAACACAATCCCACCCCATTGCATTCTCTATTGCCAGTGCTCTTATGACTGCATGGTGAGCCAACTACTGGCAGAGATCTGGCTGAAAACACATATTTTGGGGTGTGTGGTGTGTGCCAGGTTCATTTCAGCCAAAGAAGTTCCATGAACAGACTCATTGTGCCATGGTATGCATAGTGGTGCCAAAGCAGGAGGACACAAAGGATGTGGGACAGGACTGTGGGTGGGGCTGAGCTGCTGCTCGGGGAATAGCTATAGCACTTGGCTGGGCAGCAAAGTCAAACCTGAGACCTTCTGCTCCCCTGAATCACCTCATGAGCTCCCTTAGGGTCTCAGCTTTCTAGCAGAGCTGTTATCTGCGTCAGCAAAAGTATTAGAGGGTCTGAACTGCTAAACCCATACTATTACACTTTCTCCACATGAAGAGCTTAGTTCAAGCATCTGTGCTCTTGTGGGCTTGAATTCACCCCACTTCATCCCTTGTGCATGGGTTTCCTGAACCAAGCTTGAAGCAAAGGCTGTCTGCAGAAATCTTGGTGTGAGCTGCTTGCTTGTGTCTACAGAGAACTGAGGCACACTCAGCAGAGGTCTCTGGTTCATGTGCTGGCCACGTTCATCCCAGATAGAGTCAAGGGCAGCTGCAGGAGAGAAGCTGACATGTGGAGACATGGTCCAGATAGCAGTGAGTGATAGCTATCAATGCCTACCTGGTGGCTTGAAGTGAGGGGGTGGCTTTGGCATGGTTTTGAGCAACAGGTGTCCAACCCCTGTCCCAAAGCATGCATGGCCCTTTTCTTGCCCTTGTGAAGTCTGTGTGCTGCTGTAGCCCTTCATCTTTATGACTTGTTACTGACTATGGTGTAGGGATGTGGGGGTTGCCAGAATTACAGCTGCCCTCTGGCTCGTCTCCTTGCATGTGCTGTAACATCTCTGCCTGAAGTGCTGCTGGCCATCTCATGTGGGTTATCAGCACTTGTTGTGCTTTGACATGGGAAATGTGGGGCTGTGCTTGAGCTGCCTGAAACTGCCAAGGAGACTTAGCTGGTCTTGAAGCTGGCAGAAGGGGGTGTTTAATGATACCTGATCCACACTGGCCATGGAGGCCCCCCTCCATGTTCTCAAGGACCAGAGAGAGACAGATGATGGATGTGGTAGGAAAGCATGAATAGATAACACAACAGATCAGGAATAAATTAGCAATGGGCATTGCCTCACTCAGCTCCCCCTAGTCCAATTCTCCTGCAGTGCAAATGTTTTCCCTGTCTGCATCTCTGGATTCGCTGTTTAATTTAGTTTCAAATGTCCCAGCCTTTCCTTGGGAGAAACTTCTCCACAGTCTCATAAATCTTCTTGTCAGGAAGTTTTTTTCTTGTTACAGACTTGAAAATTTCCCTTTCTTAATTTCATGCTGCTTATCCTCCCTTCTCTGTGTCAAGCCATCCCCTGGATAGGTGCTGGAGTGCGACAGGAGCAATGCTCTCAGCAGCAGCAGCTCTCTGTCATTCTGCTCTCTTAAGGGGTTATTTCTCACTCAGTGATAGCTCCCTTCCTCCTGCCTGGTCCTACCTGCTCTGAGGCAATGCAGTGAGAGCCCCAGCCTGTGCTGGTGATGCTGGGAGACACACCAGGATGAACCTGATGGGGGGCAGAAGGGTTGGAGAGGCTTGTTGGAGCCTCTGGTCCCAGGATCAGCCCTCCTTAGCCTGCCCTGCTTCTAGCCTCTTCCTAAAATCCCCCTCACTGCTCACCTCTGCCAGTCAGGAATGATCCTTCACTCCCCACTTTTCTGGTGCTGAGCCTAAATTTTCTTTGCTGCAGTTTCTGTCCCTCCCTGCTTCTCTTTGCCCAGCATAGCCATGAAGAGCTTATTTCCTTGATCTTTGATGCAGCTTTCCCCATGTAGAAAGCCTGCTATGTTCCTATCTACACCAAGTGACCAGAAAGTCCTAGTGTCTGAAAGTCCTTTGGTCTCTCCTGGGGGAGGGCTGCAGGCTACTGTCTTTTCTGACCACATACTGCAAACAGATGAGCCCAGAGAAGCACCTTGCAGGTTAATCTTGAGGCTCTAGATGTGGCCAGGTTGGCTTGCAGATGTTGATGCCAGAGTGTATTTATTCATTTCACAGTTTTGCTTATTTATCAGATCCTGTGCTCATTAAATTGTGCATTACCATTTGGCATGTAGCAGGTTTTAATTCCTATGGCTGGTTTATGCCCTCTGCAGGTATTAGCCTAAATGCATTTCCTGACAAGTGATGGATGCTCCGAAAAGCCGTGGCAACATATTTATTGATCAGAGCTCTCCATAACCCCAGCTCACTAATGCAAGCTCTCGCAGCGCCAGGAACTATTGTCTCCTCAGACTGTTTCATTTACTCAGATGTGAGGGTTTGGACTTCCCTTCCACACAGGATGGAGTAAATCTTAAGCGGTGTCAGCTCTGACAACAGCTCCGGCTCACTAAATAGGGTAGACCTGGCCTGTGCTTGGCAATGGGACCTCTGAGGAGTATTTAGGGATAGAGAAGCTCTTCAAGGACTTTCCAGAGAATGGGGGTGAAATGAGGCACAGACCTCCCAGGCATATTCAGGATTGGAGGGTACCACTGCAATTGCCTCTCTTGCAGATACGTCTGACCTGGCTCTGTACTCAGTCCTACAGCAGTAGGGAGCACAGCATCTGGGTGCTGCTGCAGTTTCTCCCTAGCACAGATGGAGTTTGCTAGTGAAGTGCAAGCACAAGACTCCCTACAGGGTCTGCAGTGCAAAGTCACTTTCGGAATGGGAGTACTGCAGGGAATGGGATACACGTGCTTGGAAAAATGTGGTAGGAAAAGTTCTGCTTAGACAGTTTTGTTGGGATTTTTTTTTTAATTATTTTTTTAATTATTATTTTTTT
>WTSP01024900.1:0-11496 GCA_025331215.1 Actenoides lindsayi | reverse complement strand
GCTGGGTTTAATTGGCCTACAGCTGCTGCTGATTGTGTGTGCAGGGGCTGGGGGAGGCACTGCCTGATCGGCTGCCTTCGCAGCGGGCATCATTATCTCCTCTCCTTCCTTTTCAGCTCCTTTTTTTTTTTTTTTTTTTTTTTTTTGTGTTATGTGCAGGTTAGAGAGGTTTAGGGATTAGGGACTGAAAATAGAAGGGGCTCCGGTGAGATTTGATGCCTGTTGGATGAAGTCATTTCGGCAAATATATCTGCATGCATCAACACCTTATTGAACAAGTCAAGCGCAGGTTTGCTAATCTTGTTAGTCAATTTGCAGAACTTCTGTAGCTTTCGTAGAGGTGACAGTGCCAAGAGCCATGGAGGCTGAAGCACACAGCAGTGTAGAAGAAGGCAGTAAAGATTTTAAAAGTCTCCTCTCCATGTCAACTGTTACCAGTTTAATGGAAGGTGTCATGCAATGTATGGTCAAAATGAAATGAGAGCAGGTTTGTATATTGACATTTTTGATGGGATGACTTTGCTTTAGTCATCAGTGGTTTCATTTGCCTTGAGATGTGATCTCAGTACCTCGGTTTAAATTAACAGTCCATTTGTTTCCTTGGGTGTCTTGTGCACATCTTTCTGCTTTGGAATAACTTGTTCAGATGATTTTTTTTTTTTTAATTGATTGCAGAATTGGATACTGGCATTACAAGACTCATTTCCTACAGGAAACTACTGCAGACCACTTGTTTAGAAAGTATGTATTTAAGAGGAAATAAATCACTCTTTACCCATTGTTGCTTTGTAATTGATTAGTACGCTGTTTTCTACCTGTGGGCTTCCCTGGGCTTTGCAGATGAAGATGAATTATAGAATCTTCAATTGGGAAGGAACAAGAGAAAGGAGAAACACAGCCAAATCACTTGAACTAAGCCAGAATGTCCTAACAGTCATACTTATCAGTGCTAAGGAGAAGAAAACAGTCTGTATATAGACTATTCACAACAGGAGCAAACCCGAAACTTTCTAATCTAAAAAGGAAGCTGTGAGCAGCCACAAGCCTATAAATACAACTTTTGGATTATAATGGGCCATATAGTCTTCTTGTGTCCCTTACAAATGGATTGTAATTTGGAGAATCGTGTGATTTCTGAATGCAGGGTGTTAGTTGCAGCCTCTTGCCAGTTGTACTGCCATTAGATGTTCACTGGCTGTGGCCTGTAGGGGCCATTCATGCCACTGCTTTGTGAGTCCTCTGTCCTTTGGGACTTAGTGGTCTTCTGCCAGGTGAGATTTACTCTACAAAAAAAAAAAAAAAGAGGAAAAAAAAAAAAAAGAAAGAAAAAGAAGAGGCCATGAAAAGTAAAAAGGAAGTGCTTCTTCACTTTCATAACAAAGCAGCACAGGTCTGACTCGAGCTGCATTTCTCCTTTTATGTGAGCCACAATCATGTTGAATGATTGACTTTGCTCCAGGAAGAAGCATGCAAGTCTTTATTTTTAAACAAGTGGAATCTCAAAAACCGCAGCACTGGGTGCAAAGTGAATGCTGGGGAAGTAAGGTAATTTAATAACCTCTCCCAACTGTAACTGTTTGTTTGCTTTCTTTCCCCCCCCTTGTTGCTGTTTATCTGGGTGGGATCTCACTTCTAATGTTTATGTCAAGTCGGTTGCTTTCTTTTGAAATGCTTTTCTGCATTAGCAAAGTATCATGCTACAGAAAGCAGCAATACTAAACAGAAACAATTGTGTACACTGGTAGAAATAATTGGCAACTACTTCGGGATTGAATCTATTATCAGGTACTCTGTTCAAACGCATGGATAATATTGGTGAAATAACTTAGGTTGGGAAGAGCTTAGAACAGGGACTTCTTTTGTCTAAATTCTGTACAATGTCTTCCACCCTTAAGTTTTCTGTTAAACACAGTCAGTGTGACTGACTGCATTCCCAGGGAAAGTGTAGCAGGACCCCTTAACTTGTTCAAGTTTCCTATTTGTGTTACTCAGTTTTGCTTAATTGGAATACATTAATATACCAGGCACCTTGCCTTCTTCTAAACAGATTTAGGGCTGAGAATGAGTGGAAAGGTCTTATCTTAATGAAAATGAATTTTCTTCTGTCTGAACAATTATGCAATAAAATGATCAACCTTTTTTTTTTTTTTTTCTTTAAGCTGTTAATTGTCTTCATGTGTAATGCTACATAGCAACATTTCTAGCAGTGCTGTGTGAGGGCCCTGCTGTTGGTCAGAGATTTTTTTGGAGAACGCTGAAAGATAACATTATTAGGAACAATTAAGACAAATGTTTCTTTTGTGGCTTGCAGAAGGCTCATTTAGCAAAACCTCTCGAAGGCAAGGCACTGAACGTTTACGTTGTTTCATTTATTTTGTAGGAAAGTAAGTTGTTTGGGTGAGGGGAGGAACTGGGGTGTACACTACATGCTGTGCAGCAGCAGAGTAGTCCAGTAATGGTACCAATGCAGATTTGAGTGTGCAGAGCAGTGGGATGTGGATTCCATATACTGTAATGGGTGAGAAACAGCTACCTCAAATATTCTTCTTACAGTAACTGAAAGCTTTAGTTCCTGAATTAATTAATCAAAGGCCCTAGACTGCAATGTCATTATGAATAGTCAGAACATTTTCAGCTTGGTGCTTGGCTCATCAGTCTGGCAGGCACTGAACTCTGTCAATCCCTATTGAAGTTGTGCCAGTCTTCTTAGATGAAACTGATTGATGTGAGCCCTTTCCTCACCATTCATTTGGACAGCCAGACTGTGTGTGACTAAATTTTTGGCCATCACAGACATTCAGATGAATTCGTTTTGATTAGTTCTAGTTGAGACTTTGGGGAAACATGAAAACTGAGTTGATGTTCTTTTTCTCCCTTCCCCCATGCTGTTCTCAAGCTCTTCCCTTGTCCATCCACAACCACTATGCTCATTGCATGCGTGCATGTGAATACACATGCAGGCATTTCTGTTGCTAGGCACTAATCCGTGGGTCCAGGCAGAGTTCAAGAGCTTTTTTTCTTTTTTTTTGTACTAATTGTCTTTTAGCAAACTATTTCTTTATACAACACGATATTGGAAAATCGTGCTGTTTTCTCAGTTGCAGTATTTTAATGCTTGCTCTGTCTTCAGTGAGCTGCTTTTCTTTTTTCTGCTATCTGGTACAAATTTAGTGTAAATTAAATGACCAGTTCATTTTTTGCGCTCCATAGGCTGCAGCAAGTAATAAACAGCTTATGTAATCTCCTAATCATGAACTCAGCCAAAAAATGTCATAAAACTCTGCAGTATACAGCACCTCACAATGATTTCTGTAGCCTGCAGAAACCATATAATATGAATATTGTTTGCTATGTTGTTTGGTTTTTTTTTTATTTGAATCGTCATCATTCTCTGTTTGCAGGAAAGAGAAGAACTTTCTTTTCGTATTAGATGTTCCGCTTTCAATCTATATTTACTGCCTCTGTGTGGTTTTTAATTATACTTGGAGATTGTTGCTTTCTTTAATCGAACAGAAGAAATGATATAAAAATCAGAATCATTAGAGACAAAGACCTTCTCTACCATTTTCCTTCTCTGCCCCCAACCCCAATTTTCGGTGTTACTCCCAAATTTCCAGTTTTACTTTTGGTAACTCATCAAATCCTTGCATTCTCGATCTATGTGTGTCACCAAAATTTTCACCTTCTCCTCCTTGCTCCCCCTGCAGGATTTTTCTAGATTTTTAAAACATTTTTGTACAGCCTAAAGAGCATGAAGGTTGGCTTCCATTGCTTCCCCCGGAAGACTTCTTTTGTAGTTTGCTCTCAGAAAGCACTTTTTTTTAGGCGTTATTTCCTGTTTCATCATATTACACTGTTGCCTGCTACTTAGTGTTAACCGGTTGGTGCATACTATGGTGTTTTACTTTAAGTGTTTTTTAACTGTCTCACTGGTGTTATAAAATACTGCCTATCATTAATACATCTTAATTTTTTTTTAATGGTAGTACTTTGAAAGAGCATTATAGAACAGCATGCTCTGTTTCAGGCTCAGTGATATGAAATACAGTGTTGAGCATTTTCTTCTCAAACCCTTTTAGAGGTAATTTTTCAGTTTTCATGGTGCTGTCATTGATGCCAGCCATAACTCAGCGAGTCTTCCTTAGTGCAATGCATTGAAGAGAATTGATTTGAACAGAATGATAGATGTAGTCTAAAAGTTACTTTGGGGAAACTTCTTAGGGTGATCTTACAGTATCAGAAGGGTTAGAGACAGGTTTGTGTGCCTTCATGTGTAAGGGAATACTGGCTTTGGGATATCCTGAAGGACTTAGTGGTTAGCCCTTGGAAGGGTGGTTTACTGCTCCCTTGCAGGTGATCCTCTGCCTTGGGAAACTGTCCCTCTTAATTCTGTTCTATGCATGTTTCTGTTATATTTGTAGCTTGCTTTACATGTTTAAATATTCAGATAAAGGGATTTGACATGGGCTTGAATTAATGCTGCTGAGTGTTCTTCATTCATTGAAACTGGTGACAGCTCAGAGCACTTGGCTCCTCAGCACCTTTCAAAAGTACTAAGTTACTTCAATGTATTGTATACGTGTATACATGTATGTTATATGGCCAGCAGAAACTGTCTCTTGATGAACCTTCTTTCTTTATAATTTGAGCGAAGCAATCACTCAGTGCCATTTGATCAAATTGTAGTGAATTATGGTATTTTTTTAAGTAGCAACTATATTTTCAGGCACAACCATTTCATGAAAACAAGCTTTTAAAATGAGCTGATAGCAGTCTGAGATGCCGTACAACATACCTGGGGTTCATCCAAGGGAAGTAATGCAACATGCATTGAGGAGGAAGTGTAGTGGGAATAGTTTCTGAAAAGGAATTGCAAATTCCTGCTTAATGCAAAGAAGGAGGAGAGAATTCTGCTCTCTCTTCTTGTGGTATTGTAGACACTAGCAGAGAAATCCACATACCAGTTTCTCAGTTGTCATTTCCTATGGTGTTCTTGCTAAGTACCTGAACAGAACAGTGTTTGTAAAAGGACACAATTTAAAATGCTGTGGCAATCTAGAGAGAAAGATTGAAAATGGGGAAAATGTGGATATTCTAACTACCTAGAGTTTTGGCACCCTGTCTGCTTGTTTAATTACTGTAACACATTTGACACAGTTGAAAACTTTTGAGTTAAAATCTTTTTGTGTATTTTATATGGAATGATGTCTTTTATATTTTCTTCTCTGGATTGATCAGTCATTTTTATTTAGGCTTGATTGCTGTAATACAGCTGTTGGTTATTTTTCTTTTTAATGCTTAGCCCTTGCCTGAGGTGCTTTAAGGGGAGGAGGAATACATCAAAATAATAATTTTTCTTTTCCTAACATTAAGATAGGAGTTTTTAAATGACTCAAGCCAATTTATTGCAGGGTAGATTCATTGTGGATACACTCAAAATCTATCGGATTGATTGACGATGCTGTTCTATTGACATGTCTGTTCCAGAAGAGAATGTGGGATAATAGGTTGAAGATTTGATGAATGCCATTTTATTTAGAGAAAATTATATTTTGGTGCATTTAGTATATTTGTAATATGGGAAAGACTTTGAAAGTTACCTTCAAAAAATGACTGTAGGAAGATTTCCATTACTGAGATCAAGCTTTGTAGGAACAGAAGGTTTTGGCGCTGCTCCAGTTCCAGGGAGATTCCACTGCTGGAAAAACACAAGCAAAATACATCTCTGTGGATTTTGTATTCTGAAGGTTTACAAAACCCAAAACAACCCAAACCCAAAACTTTAATTTGAACTTGGCTTGTATACAAGTTGTACGTGCTCCTTTCGAACATCAGTTGATTAAAGTTTTCTTTTTAAAATCATTTACAGTTTTTTCAGATCTTTCTTTTACAAGCCAACAGCCTGGCTCACTCATTGCCCTTATGAAGCAGGTGATAATTATTTTCAAATTGTTCCCATTTAAGTAATTATTTCTGTAGCTTTTATTAAATGAGACATTGTAAAATTAGTGGCATTCCCTGAAATCACATGTTATCATTCTTAATAATGCATGTGAATTCCTAAAATTCATAGGAAAATAAACTAATAGATTCCCCTCACCACAGACTTGTTGAATCACTTCATTGACCTCTATCTGGGAGGCAGTAGGTGTTGTATTAGCATGTTAAAAGTTCTTTTTGATCTTTTCCACATTAGTTTTACTTTCTGAAGTATAACATCTCCAAGTTTAAATCTGAATTTGGAGCAGAGGCATTTTCTGAGCCCAGCAAGTAAGATACAGAAAGAAAAAGCTTAATTTCCAATTTTACCTCCTTTATGGTTAATGTGTGGCAAAAAAAGAGAGAGATATTGCCCAAATTACGTCTGTTTGAGATGTTTTAGGACAGTTGCTGATTTCAGGATGAAGCCTTTTCTGTCCCCAAGTCTTTTGTGGCCTGGCCTGGCAACCCACCTAGCTAAGTTAAATTGTCTCTAGGCTTTTCTTTCTGTATTTTGAGGGACTGTATGTGATGCCTGAGGGGATGGGAGAGGACTAAGACTGACAGTTGTTTCAGAGCTCTTTGCTGGGCCATCTGTTGGGCCGCTTCTGCTGTAGCATTAATTTTAAGGGGTTCCCAAGCAATGGCTTACTGCAGCATTCAGGCTTTATCAGCCTGGGGTGGGAAAGAGAAAGCTACAGAATCTGTGAGGTTATGTTAGCAAGCAGAGGGCAAAACTCTTGTCCTATTTCTTATGCACCTTCAATAAGCATTCAGTAATAGCCATAGTTTTGTCTAAAAATGAAATTGTCCAGATCAGATTAAATGACTTGCTTAAGATCCCATGTACAGCCTGTCATCTGGGCAGGAAATGTAGCTAGTTCTTCAGAGTCTGAAGCCCTACCAAGTTTGAGGTCTTATTATTTTTTTTCTTCAATTATATAAACCAGATGGTATTTGCAAGGCTCCATGGTTCATCCTAGCAGCACTCTTCTGGGGTGAGCCGGCAGGCCATGCGGGATCTGTGAGCAGTCCCGTGGATAGTGGCATCTCTACATCAAGAGCAGTTTCTCCTTGTTGTCATTGGGTCTACTGAGAGTCAGCAGGCTGGAGACAAGTGACTAAACTGGATTGTTGCTTGCTCTGAACTGGCAGCTTGATATTCCATAACAGGTTGAGCCAGATTATCCTTGGCTTGTCCAAAGTTTCAAGTCACAAACAACTGTGGATCTGCACCTGCTTTGAAGAGTTTGGTGGTAGGTATGGACCTAAGCAATGTTAGATGTAGCAACTGCAGAGAAACTAACGTATTTCAGAGGCTTTTAAACAGAAACAATAATCTTGAGTAATACTGGGTGATGCTGAAAGACTAATGAAAAAAAGCCTTTCATTCAGCAAAGTCAGGCAGCATTAATGGTGAAAATATAAACCAAATGCCTAGAACAAATGTCACTTGCAAAATGGAATAGCTCCAAACAATGGCAGGAATCCATGTGTAAAGATTAGGGAATCAATAGATGTGCATGTCCATTGCTGTAGGTATCCAAATAGTAAATACGTGGCACAGTCTATCAGAACATACACTGGATAAAGGCCAAGGCAAGTAAATGCTAAAATCTAGCTGATAAACAAGCCCTGTGGTTGAAGTTTAAACAAAAATTGCCCATTGTATGCTATTTTACTGCTTATCACAGACAGGGTAAAAGTAACAGGAGGAATGATTCTGGTAGCAAGCTGAGGTCAGGCAAGAGCAGCTAAGGGGCCTGAAAGGTAAACTTTGAAGGAAAAGCTAAATTCCAGTTATCTGTTCCAAGTTCCTTCTGCATGTGTCCTCAGAGAAGCCTGCATATCTTCTTAGTTTCCTGCTGCCTTGAGCAGTCAGTGCCAGGACAGAAGTGTTTCTATTCCATGTGCATGGGACAATGGAGGTTTTGGGATGGAATGGAGCTCTCCAAGAGAGAACATCTTCAAAGCATTATTAAGCCCTTGTTACCCCGCTTCCAGCAATTATCATAACCTCATTTATTTTCCACCCAGCTCTGATATGGGGACTGTAGTTTTCTGTGCTAAAAGAAATTATGACTATTACTTTAATTATTCTACTTGAGTACTGCCATGAGTACAGTACACGTAGGTGCCAATTTTTTTTTTCAGTCAAGAGAATTGAATTCAGAGGTTGATATTGATGCAGTTGAACACATACAAATTTCAGTACAAAATGCGAGACTCCTAGAGTTCTAGTTAGTTGCTTTTGATGAATTGAAATAAATTCATGTTCTCTTATTAAAAGCCCAGAGAAGAAACTGAAATGCAACTCTGTATGCATGATTCTTTTTTAAAATGAAGGCTAAGAAAATCCCAATTGATACATATAAGGCATAGCTTTTTAATTTATTGCTCAAGCATATGCAGAAAAGGCATTAATTTTCAGTAATATAAAATTCCCAATATGTAGTGCCTGGAGCTATGGTTTTGAACCTAAATTGCATGTATTTACTAAGCCATATAGCTCTGCAACATGGAAAATGGAAGTGCATTTGAAATGTGTGGAGGGATTGCTATTACTAAAACCAGTTGTAATTTATAAGTGAGAAAAATAAAGCTTCAGATGGCAGATGAAGAGACACCTTTATTGACTCCATATGCTTGACTGCATGAGGTACGTTCCTGAAAATGGGAAGCAAGTGCCATATTTTAAGGAATTTCAGAAGTCAAGCATCAAGGGGTAATAGAGTTGACCTCTAATTTCAGAAATCACAGGCTAACATTTGAGAGCATTTCACTTCCAAACTTTATTTAAAGCTCTGCTTAGCAATCAGTTTTATAATAGTAAGGATTTTTGGCTGGGAGGCACATTGGTGATACTGTTACCTAGCAGACTTTTTCCCCTTTAACAGCAGACAGCAATGGCCTCTAGGAATGAAATGCTGATACTTCAGACTATGTACAGGTGTGGTTGGACTGGCCTGTCTTTGGTTTCACAAGTAGGGTTTTGCATCCTCCTTTCTTTGTACCTTGAACAAAGTACAATGTAGTTGGTCACTTACGATTTTAACAGGAGATTTCTTTTCATTCTTAAAGGTTTATCGTCTCCTTGGTGTAGAAATATTTTAACTGGCATTTTTCTATCAGCCTCTTCCTAGAGTATCCATTATGCATTGCTGCAGTATGTTATCTACAGACGGTGTCTTGGAATTCTCAGTGGGTAATTCTCAGCACGGGTGCTGCTCACCTTACAGAGGTGTTAAGGAAATAAAGGTTCTGGATGTATATTTAGTGTAGAATTGATTCCACCCTGTGTCCCCTCCACCTAAAAGTAAAGATTCAATATGAACACAGTGTTGCTCTTTCCAAAATGATAGAATTGTTGCTTTCAGTGCAGATTTGTAAACTCTTAGAAAAGTGAAAGTTAGAAGTATCAGTGTTTTCCCATTGAGATAAAACTAAGACTTCCACATCACTTGCTACCTGTTCTTAACTTGACTATGTTCTTGTATGTCGGTTGCTTTTGGTATGAATAGCATAAGTTTTGCAAGCATGGTAAGTGGCACCAGTAAAACATATGAACACAGTTAAACATCATTTTGCACGTTGAGAGTCATTACTAGTCTAACAAACTGCCTGTCATTCTTTATAAAAAGTAGAGAGAGGAATTTAAATGTATTTTCTGTAAAGGGATTTTCATTAGGTTGTTCGTAAATATCCATACCTGCTTTCTGAATATAGAATTCCAGCCTTATTAATACATAATACACAAATTTACATGAGAGCAAAAGATTTTTTTACCAGCTGGTCTCTGAAAGCAACAGATTTAAAGAAGATGCACAGTGACACATCATGGATAAATGAGGCTTCTCTTTAAAAAAATACAGCATTAGGTATAAAGCAAATACAGGACAAGATTTCTAGATAAACATAATGTCTTTTATTAAACTGGACTGATATACCTGGGAAAATTAATTGGGCAGCCAAACTTTTTTTTTTTCCAGCTATGAAATGGACACAGCAGGTTTCAAAGCTAAATACAACTTGAGAGCAACTACAGTTTGGTTAATATCTAGTTAGCTTGTTTAGGTGTTTGTCCATTAAGTGTAAAATCCTAGATTAGCTTCGAGTTATTCAGTAGCTTATTTACTTGAAGTCATGAATAAATGTCATACTTAGTACTTAGGGTTTTTTTCAAGTGTAGTTGTGTTGTACAGATATCCAGACTACTGTGTGTTTCTAGCAGCCTGCTCTAATGCCTGTTAGTCTTTAAAAGCTAGAATATTGCTTATAACTCTGCTTGTATTTGTTTTGGATTTGGAGGAAAGGGGGAGTTACTTCCACAATACGAAGTGATTATTGGTACAGCCAAGAAGTTTTTTCTACTGATTTAACTCCTTTGTCAAATGGCACATTTATTTACAGGGAGGCTATTTGGACAATTCAAATGAATTTGAAATAGTCCTGATACTTCAGCACCATAAATCAGAGAAGGGAAAATAAGAGGGCAGAAGGCACAGTTTTCATGCAAAGGTTCCTCCTCTACTTTACTGCTGGGGAAATGAGCTGCCACATCTGCTGTGCTGTGACAAGATCTGGACAGGATATGTCCAGAAGACTGTATGGGAACTAGAATACAGGCAGATGACGGAATTGTTTGAGCTGTAGGCTATCTATGTTGTCACATTAAATGGCATACGTTCAGCATCATCACAGGCAATTGTGAAGCAGAACACAACTATGCGAAGCACCACAGTTTTTCACTCCTTCCAAAAATGAATTTCTTATGTTTATTAATTGGAGTGGGGCAGAAGCACTGATTTTTGCTGATACGGGTATAGCAGCAGTGCCAAGAACATGGCAATTTAACTAATTTGCAATTTAGCACTGCTTAGCCAAAGCTGAATAAAAGAAGAAACTAGAAATGGAAATGGGAGAAATTCTGGTAGATTTTTTTTTTTTTTTCAGTAAAATTATAGTGTAAAGTAATGTCAGTGTAGCTGACTGAATTTCTCTTTATACATAAATATTCTGTTTTGGATCTGGCAGTTTTGATTTTTTTTAATTGTTTGGTTTTTTTTTTCAGTGACTGCATATTGGCATTCAGATTGATAGGTAGAATCAATTTCAGACAGATTAATTTATGAATGATTTTTTAAAATTGAAAAATTGTTCATAATTCTCTTAACTCTTTGGAACAGTTAACCCAGAGTAGCCTTTCTGTAACAGCCTCCTGTAGGACTGTAACTGGAGCTATGGGTTTTCTGTTCCTCCAAAATTTGGGCCATTTCAGCTTTGAATTTTTTAATATCTATGTCTTGAGCAATCTGATTGTGACTAAGATTCAGAGAAGTCCCATGTATTCCTTGACCTCTGTGTCTTCATCTGTAGAACAAGGATAGCAGTGCTTAAGTTATTACCAGGAATATTCAGTCATAATGTATATAAATACCTCTAACAGTTGCAAGTTCTCTCAAAGTGCCTCATATTTCTGCTGATTTCATGGTGAGCAGAAAACTGTACGCGTGGTGG
>WTSP01024898.1:0-64703 GCA_025331215.1 Actenoides lindsayi | reverse complement strand
GAGGGCGCGCGTCCGCGGGGGGGGCGCGGGGGGCCCCCCCCCCCCCCCCCCCCCCCCGCCCGCCCGCCCCTCCGCACGCAGACGGAGCGGGCGGATCAGCTGACACATCATTAGCTTAGGACCTAATTATTGCTTATTGGAGCAAGAAACGCGCGCAGGGCCGCGGCGGGGGGCTGGCGGCCTCCGCACCCGCGGCGGACGTCCCGTGCGCACCCCCGCCCCGCTCCGCTCCGCTCCTCCCCGCTCCTCCCCGGCTGCCGGGCCACGCACGCCGCAGCCACCGGCCGATGAGGGGGAGGAGCGGCGGCACCGCGCACTTTGCGCCGCACCGGCCGGCGGGGCGGTGGCGGGCCCGGCGGGGGGGGAAAGGAGGGGGAAGGGTCCCTGCAGGGACACGTGGCCGCCGCCGGGCCGGGTTTTCCCTTGGAAACGGAGAGCGAAGCCGCTCCGGAGCTGCCGGCTCCCCCGCCGCCCGGCTCCCGCTCGGCGGAGCGGAGGGGCCGCTCTCCCTCGGGGCACCCTCCTCCAGCGCTCCCCGCTTCTCCTCTCGCCTCCGGGACCCTCCGCGCAACCCGGCTCCGCGCCGGCCCCGCGGGGCGCAGCGGACGGGCGGGGGCTGAGCTGGGCGGAGCGGCGGCACCGCACCCCGGGCTGCGCCGGGGCACAGAGCCGGGCGTCCCTGCCTCACGGTTCCGCCTTTGCCTGGCGGCTCTGGGGTGCGAGGCGGGGGGGGGGGGGCGAAATCCGGTGGGCCCCAGGCACGTGCCCTTTTCTCTTCAGCTGCACCGAGATGCAGGCGGTTCTGGGGTTGCCGAGCTTTGACTCGGTGTCCTCTGCAGAGATCCTGCCCGCGCCTGGCTTTTCAGGCGCTCGGGGCCTGAAAGGAGCCGGTGCAAAAAGCAGCTGTGGGTATTTCCTGCCCGGCCCTGGCCAGTGCCGAGCACCTTCCACTTCCATCACCTCGTACTCCGGAGGCAGGAAGAGGCTGCCGTGGGCTGCGGTGCCAGCAAAACTGTTTATGCCGAGCCTGGATTTCTCGTGCGAAAGGGGAAGGTGCTCAGAGAGCCGGGAGAAGCCTTTCCTCACGTCCCCCAGCCAGACCACGCTGGTCCATCGGGCCGGCCCCACACGTGTGCACCTCAGCCCAGCCTCCATCTTCCACCTGCCCCGACTCCCATACCCCTCTCTCTCCTCTCTCGCTCACCTCCCCGCCACCCCCCCGGTCCTGTTTACTCTCTGCTTTTTCTGCTTTCTGTCTAGAGACACCGCTGCAGACACAGGCGAAGCCGGGAGAAGACTGTTGTCTAAAAGCAGCATGCTGAAGGATGTTTGTGTTGTCAGAACCTCTCACGGCATCTGTAAAATCTGAGAAGACAAGCTGGCACAATGGGCAGAGAAAAATAGGACTTAGAGATAGCCCAAGGAGGCCTGAGACTTTTTGTTGGCTGCAGGGCCCGTAAATTATCTTGGCAGCCTTGTTTTAGTGTTCAAGGAGCGCAGGACTCCTGTCCATCACAGGATCTGGAGGAGAGGCAGTAACAAAGGCGCTGCTGTGCAGAAGGGAAATGAGGGGAACCTCTCTGAACCCTCACCCAGCAGGCTCATGAGATGTAGCATTGCTTTAATGTGCCATTATATCTACATTTAGAAAAAGGGTCATAACACAGACTGGGCTGCACTGCTAAACAATTCTGTCAGATAATTGTTCTCAAACCAACCTCCCGCTGAGGGTCTCGGTGACTTCCGTCCCACACTGATTCTGTGCTATGCCTGCATCCAAAGGTACCTCAGAAAGCAAGGAGGGGAAAGGAAGGTGTAACGTAGCCAGGAGTGGTGATCGAGACAGTTAGATCATGGATGAGTGAAATGCTTGAAATAAGCAGGAGTGCTTCAGTATATCAGAAAATCATTCCGTATCTAGGAGTATCACTTTAGATCATGTAAAGAGCCATATGCCTTCTCAGCAGAGACAAATTCCTAAGTTCAGTCAAGTTTGCATAGTGCCTGGAAAAAACCCCAGAAATAATTCATTATTTGCTTCAAACTGTTTAATGACAGGAGAGAGAACAAACAAAAGCAGACGAAGACCAACTGTGGTGTAGAGGGGGGACGAAGAGTAGGAACTAGCGTAATATTTAACTCAGCTGGATTTGTTTCTTTGTTTCACAGTGAGGATTTTTGGTTTGCCTTGGTGAAAGGTATGGACATTTTATTAATACTTCCATTAAATTACTTGGGCAGAAGTCCTCAGAGCATCCTGGAACCCCACCATGCCACGCAGTGGATCAGCACCAGGAGACAAAAATGATGCTTACCGTGAAGAATTTGTGATTTAGATAATGGTCAATTGAATGGTACATGACTTCACTTCTGTATAAATATACATTGTAGGATATATTTGCTTAACCTATATTCATTACATATGCTCATATATGTATGTCTGTAGTAAACTCAGCAGAATTTATACGGTGAGTTTAGAATGCAGATTTTTAATCGCCAATTTTTAAATAATCTGAGACTGAAATTAGTCCTATAAGATTGTATTTAACTGAGGAAAATTAAATGAAGTTAGGATCACTGTTCTGGCTTTTTTTGGTGTCAGAATTAAGAGGGTCTAGTAACAGAGACGAGAATTTCCTCACAATGAGAAGGGCTTGCACGGACCCTCTTTCCATCAAGACTTGTAGTGACAGCCCATTACTCAGCTGAACTTGAAGAAGCTCCCTTAGCACCCTTGGGGAGGGGGGCTGTGCCAGTCCTTTGATGCCACGGGCCGAGGCTTTTACTGTCGCAGAACTCGCTTGCCTTTGTCAGAAAACGAAAGTTTCAAGTCCTCTGGTTTGGAGACAGCCTTCCTGCAGCAAATGTGTGCCTGGCTGTTTGCTCTGCAGCCAGCCCGAAACAATGCAAGGCCAACAGATGGGAGAACTTTTCCAGTCGGTGTAATGAAGTGTTAGTTGCAAAATGGAGCTTCGGCGATTTCAATTGCCCCGTGTGCATCAGGCTGTGAAAGAGGTTTAAAATAAATCATGAATAAGTTACAAATACTGTGTTTTTTGGAATTACCAGCTCTAACGAGTCCACTGGCAATAGAAAGTGAAGACTTAGGCAAAATGGGGCCTGATGTCTCTCATTAATGTTACCAGTGTTTCTAGATGAAATTACAGTTTTGTGGTGATGGAGCACTGAGGCCCCAGAAAAAGCTGAGAAGACACTTTCAAGTTTTTAAAACTTGCTGAGGTTTTTTATTTTTTTGCATCAGGCTTCTGCTGAAATCTGTCCTAAAACTTCTGCCAGAGAGGAGCGTTAGAAAATAAGCACCGTAGTATTTCAGCACAGTGCTTGATACGGAGTTACAGCACAGTTAAGGCCAGCCTTTCAGGGTAAGAATTTTCTGTCTCTTGTTTTCTGTTCACCACGTAATTAGAATTAGATTTTGATGCTTCTAACTTGCCATGTCCCTGAGTTACGATGGAAAGTCTGCTTTCTCTGCACTCTGAAAATCTCCCGTGCTGAACTGAGAGAAGATGCGCTGAGGAATAAAGAAACTGCAGCACCAACTGATTGACTTCAAACTGTGTACCTGCTAGCACTCTTCCACTCTTCTGGAAGAAAAGCCCGAACTATTCGTTATTGTTGAATAGAAATGTTTCCTAGGAATTCTCTACTGTTTCCAATTCCAGTATTCTTCTCTATGTTTTCAATAGGTTTTTGCCTGTCGCTGCTGAGTTTGGAAAATGAAGAGGGCTAGACCAAGATGATGACTCAGGGCTGCGTTATAAGAACACACAAGATTGCTAAACCTGTGGGAGAAAGAGGCTGTATGTTCTCGGGTTTATAAAGAAACAGGAGAGCGGTGCCATAAGTCTGGTTAGGAACTTGTCCCATAAAGTGATGTTGATGACACTGATGAGAAGAATATTAGGATATATTCCATCTTTTCCTTTTAACAGTCTTGTTTGGAGACGTTTGGAATCTTTAATGGAAAATGCTCAAACTCACTTGCCCTTACTGAGGTTAGAAAAATTCAGACTCGGCTTCATTCTACAAAGCTGCTTTGCCTTAAGTAGCAGTTCTGCAATACATAACTTCACATTTTTTTATTTTTTTTTTCCCTCTGTGCTTTATTACTAAGAATATTGTATGAAAACAGGGTCTTTGTTTAAAAGTTCCTGCTTCTTATTCATCACAGCTCGTTGGGTTGGAAGCATTTACGATAGGCGCTACGGAAGGCTCCGATCCCTTCAGAGCAGGAAAACATAAGCAGCAATAGACAAACTTTTAAGAATCTAAGCTCTTGTTTTCATGCAAGTGTCCTCATTTCCTTAGTAATAAAGAATGGAAAAGGGAGTAAATAGGTAACATACAGTGGGGGAAAAAAAGCGTGTTTCAAATGTGTTAAGGTTTGTATATGGGCATCAAATGGTTTTTTTAGTGTTACAATGATGCTTTACATTCAACTTTGCTTGCTTTTGTCCTAAAGGAGAAGGTATGCACGAAGGAATATATTTGTGTGTGTATCTGTAGGATGTTTTATTCTTTCTACAGGTAATGTATCTTTCTCAGTTAGAGCTAAATTGATATAAACTAACTACTGGAATATCACCCAGTGTGTTGTCTAAACCGAGCCAGGACTAATAAAGCAGTGCTGAAAATGCTAGCAGCCTCTCTCTGTTAGCGTTCTCGACTTTATTGCCATGGAGGAAGATGTGATAATTGGGAATTTTTCCATAAAGTTCCAGCTACAGCTCTACAGCCATCGTGTCAGGCACTACTAGACAAAGCCAACAGTGCAGCGGAGTGTGGTTAACCAGCTGGCACTGTTCTCCATACAACAGCAGGAAAGTGTGGAGGAAGAAAAAAAGAAGAGAATTACTCAATCTGAAGTATTTGGCAGAATAAACATTATTCCCTCCCCAGTACAAAATATCATCCAAATTTTACTTTTGCATCAGCAGCAAAGGGCCTTCCCGCTGCCTCACAACGTTGAAGAGATTGTTAGCTAAAGGCCAAGATGGAAGAAATGTGTCACCTCACGTTGCAGATACTACTTCCTTTGCTGTTTTATGGGGTTTAGCTCCTTGTCCTAATTGATGTTGCTTCACAGGTGAAATTTGCTCAAAGTACTTCCCAAATTTATGCCACTGTAGCCATGCTCTTTAAATGAAAACACTATGTACATTTTGGGGTTGTATGTGTAGGGTCACAAAATGGTCATAAAAAAGTGCCCTTTCAGAAACTGCCATTACTGGTAGCTTTTGACTTGATAACATGCAATGTTCTGAATAAAATTATCATCAAAACACCGAGTCAGTGCCATTAGCATCAACTTTAAGCAGCAGAACCATATAAATAGTATCTGCCCTCATGTGACTTTTCCCCACTCACCAAATGCAGTTCATCTATTTGCACGCTTCTTAGCCTGGTCTCTCTGTTCATGTTAAAATACTGAATAGATTTTGCTCAGTATCACCCCATTCTAAACAATAACAACAGAAGAAAGATCTTAATTTTTAAAAGTAAATGCAACCAAATTGATTAAATAAAAAAAAAAAATCTCAGAACAACTGAGGATTTATAAATCAAAGTGGGGTGCAGATCTCCATTAATTTCTTGCAAGTAAAATTGGTTCAGATCCAAGAAGCAGTTTTGGTTTAGGTTGGAGTCTTCTGGCTGTTTGGTTTTGTTTGTTTGTTGCCCTGCTGCTTCCCACGTGCTCTCCAGACCAGGTTATTCCTCACCCCTGAGGAGTGAGGAGAGGACCCCTGACCACATAAGGTCCCTGCCCCTGAGGCCAGTGGGACACTGCCACAGATCAAATTAAGTAGCGAATCGCAAGGCACTATATGTAGAAAATGCCCAGGACACGGAGCTGGAGATAGTAATTGTGTCCTGCTCTTCTCCCAGTTTAGGAATACAGGCCAGGAGAGGACCTCCTCACAGGTCCTATCTAGTGTAAGTACCTTGTGACATTTAGCCAAGGACATAACACCTATTCCATATCTCGCCTGTGCTCCAGGGCTCTCCTAACCCTGTAAGTCAATCGGGAAACCTGCAGAAAGAAGCAAAAACCCACAACAGTTTGCAAGAACAGGGTAGTAGTTGTGGCTCTCTGATTTCCAGCCAACTGTGCCATACCACAAGCAGTACAGCAAGGATGCACTAGTTGTGAAAGATGACAGCGCTCGGGAAATAAATGAGGTAGGAGCCCAGGACTGCCCCTCTGTGCTCTGCCTCTGGAGATCCGCCAGGATCGCAGCATTTATCTATACCAAGACCTTGTGAAATATTTGCTGTTAGAAGCAGGTTTTTTTAGACATCGGTGTGCCTCTGTGTTTCCTTAATCCCATATTGGTGTTACTCAGAAGAAAAGCCACAGTCTTATGACAGTGAGGTTTTAGATGGAGCAGGACATCCTGTGACCACTCTGCCCAGAAAACCCTTTGATAGAGACCTCACTCAGAGCTGGGATATGGAAAGAGAGGTAGAGTTGGAGCACAAGGCAGCAAAAATGCCTGCTTTGTTCCAGGAAAGACTTCTCTTAAGCAGTGGCATTTCTCCACCTGCTGTCCCCAACCATTTAATGACCACTCTCCAGTATATAAAGCAATACAATTTAACAAAGATGATCCTGGATCTTTTGGATGCTTACAGATCTCCAGGGTACCTCTGAGACTTGTTCATTGCTGCTAAAGCCTAAGTGATTCACCTGAAAATCAGCAAGTTCACTTGTATAATTTTGGCTTCATTCTTCCCTAAAGGAAAAGACCATCAGAAAAAAAAACCAACAAAAACCAAACCAAAACCAGCCCATTAGATAATGCTTCAAGGCTCTGAAACAGAAACAAATGCTTAGAGAACAACCTTGATAGTGACAGCAGTATGCCTGAAATGTGAGGGGTGCATGAATATTTGTATTTATGACCACTACCCTGTAGAGAACAATGCTGCCATAGCAAAGTCCTCACTCTGTTTAACACACACTAAACTTCGCACTGTTAAGCTCTATATATTTTCATGCATTTCCAACTGAACTTTGCATAATGGTTCTTAAGAAAGAAAGTAAAACTGGAGCTCCTTGTACTTCCCACAGCCATTGTTTGAACGAGAGGGGTACTCTTGTTTTCTGAAGTTGATATCCTCATTCAAACAAATATGGGATAAAAAAATGTGTTCAGGTGTGAAAAAGCCATATGCAGTGCTGAAATTCTGGCCAACTCATTACACAGGTACTACATGCTAGAGAAACCATGACTCAGTAGGAGAATTTTACTCATTGTGTAATGCATTCAACTTCAGAAGCAAAACCCTGCCTTCACTACTCTGAGTCCTGCCAGGGAAAGGAGAGGTAGAGATGACAGGTGAGCTTAGGAAGCTATTCTGCTGTTTCTGTGCTTGTTTTATTTCATTTTTGTTTGGTTGGGGTTTTTTTTAAAGGTATTTACTCTCTCTGAAAGATCAAGTGTGGTGCTTCCATTCTGGCCTTTGCCTCTAAACTTGCAAGACTCCTTGCTCTGTAACCACCCACTCTGCTGTTGTGCTTAGCACGGGCAGAAACTATCTGTTGGCATGTTAGTGACTTTCTATTTTGTGCAGTCATTTTGCTAATTAATCAGAGGAAACAGAAGAAAAACATAGACTAGACCAAAGTCTGGCAATCATACATTATCTCGTGTTGACTGGCCCAATTGTTCACCTTGGTTTTTTCTGTCATTTTAATTTACACATCTGGATTGATGAAAGAGGTGATCCCTTAGCCCATCCCTTGCTACAGACCTCTGAGAATGAATTAAAATACAGTATCTCCATCTGTAGATGCAGTATCCCTAGAAAACAGCAGGTTTGCAAGCATACTGCAGGGGATGGTCGTGGTGTGTTGAAGGCAAACTGTATCACTTCATTTCTGTTCTCAAAACCATCCCAAAGCACAGACACAAACCCAGAAGTTCCCTTGTTGGCCCATTTTAAAAAGTGATCTTGAAATAGATCTTAAAGGATAATGAAAGGAAAATATTTCCAGAGATTGCTCTGTAACTCTCTCTGGTATTGCTGGGTGTTCTGGCCACAGTGGATACCATTCCCAAACAGGAAAAGAGAGGTGTCCAAAAAGACTACCTGAGGTGTTGCAGAAAAGTCCCAATATCTTAAATTCTGTCTCGGAAACCAAGCAACAATCACAGATCTTGGAGCAAACAAGAAAAAGTCTGTTAAGGGGGTTGCTGCATTGTGTTCTCCATGTCTGAGGTTCAGTTTAGTGTATCTAGAGGAGCAGTTGACGCCCCTCCCTTCAAAGAACTTCATTTCTGAGTTGCACACAACTCCTGCCGGATCAGCCTCATTTCCAGCAGAGCCAGACTGTGCTTAGGATCTCGAGGCTCACTTCAGGGCTCACTATATACACTTAGAGTATTGAGGTCTTGCCCATATGTATAAAGACTCTCTAAAAAAATAAAAGAAATGAAGAGTAATAGTGAATAATCTGCTAAGTGTAAATTTTGAATCCAAGGATGTGATTTAAAGGGTCGATGCCCTGTATCTGTTGCAGGATTTCTCAGAGTGAAGCTGGTTTGCCTCTGTATTGGCAGAGGTGCAGCGGGGGCTGAAGTAGTGTTTGCTTCTGGGGGCCACCAACACGGACTGGTGGCCAACAGAGAGGGCTTCAGAGAAGGGCTGCACGAGGGGAAGGGGTGTCTTTCAATGAGCAGCTTAAGTAGATCAATCTATTCAGCTTAACAAAGACAAGGTTAAGGGGAGAACTGGTTATAATTTATAAATTTCCCATCTCTCTGTAGAAATAGAAGAGTAGAAGTTTGATATAAAGTGACACTCCAGTCACATGGAAAAAAGTCAGCAAAATTTGAAACTAGACACATTTTAACATGGAAGGTAATTAATTATTAGAACAATTTACCAAGGATTGTAATGGATTCTCCATCACTAGACATTTTGAAGTTGAAATTGATTGATTTTCTCAGAGAAATGCTCTGGTTCCTACAGGACTTAATTCAAGAAAGTCCCGTAACCTGTGTAGTATGGGGAAAAAACAGTCTTTTCAGCTTTGTGATCTATAAACTTCCACCAAATAGCTAATGCATAGCTGCCTATGTCCTGTGTTCTCACACTGTAACTGCTAAGTATGATTCAAACATTTTTCCCTTTATTTACATTTGCTTGGGAAATGTACAGTGAAAGACTATGACATAAACTACGTGCTCGCTGTTCACATGGGACATTCCTTCTGGCATATGGCTGCAAAGATTTGAAGGCTGGGGAACCCCTAATCATCCTCCAGCCCAGAGCACTGCATTTCACCACACTGTTCCTCCTCTGCTTGAGGAGGTGAGGGCTAATGGATAGCAGCTCTTTCCAAAAGGCCCGTGGGTTATATTCTGGCACGGGAGAGCAGGGGAAGCAGGATGCCCCACTCCTTGTCCATCTCAGGGTAACTGGAGCTCCTGATTTTTCCAGGCTCTTTTGTAAGTTACACCCCAGACCCAACTGAAAGAATGAAGTCTTGTTGCTGCTGAAGCCACTGGGCACCTTGACTTGGGTTTTGGTGAATTCCACTTCATGAGCCCAAATTATGTTGCTTTTGCCAAAATGCCATTTAATAGTTCTCCATAGATTTTGTTATGCAGAACTAGATGTAAAATAAGACACTGTTGGACCTCTCTGACCCAGACCTCTCTATTCCTGATTACCTTGCACTGAGGTGCCTGAAATAAGAAGGAAAAATCTACTTCAAAATAGGCAGAGTATTTTTTGATTCAGTACTCGTCCAAGGTCTTCTCAGCCACTACATCCAACTGTATTAAATCCAGCAGAGTGTCTGTCTCTGAGCAGTGCTCAATGTAAATGTTACTTGACCTAGAAAATTACTGCTCACAAGGAAAAGGAGAACCCTTTCCATATTTTGATGGTAAGTCATGGAGACCAACTATACAGAGAACTGTAAATAAACATTACTTCAAAGTGTAGCCCTGGGCAGTTCTGTACAGTTCATCTGAAGCCATTACAACATACATAGCTATATAAAAAAAAGTCAAGGTAGGGGAGGGATTGTCTTTTCTTACAGCTGGAAAAAATGAATGTAACGGTTGTTGTGGTCAAAGATGTTAGTTACTTTGTCCTGCAAACTTGGAGCCTTTGAACTGCCACGGCCACAGAGCTACCAGTCTTTATGCATAAACAGTGTTGTTATTAGATCTGATATTACAAACAGCACAGAGGCCTCGAGCTGAGAAATAAAACAAAAGCCATGACCATACACATTAAAACACGCGCTTTAAAACAAAAGTGAGAACACCAATTGTTAGATTTTATCACTGTTTTTTCTTTTTTTTTAAAACAAAATGAAATGAGAAATTTCCTTATAAAAATAATGCCCTTTCCCTCCACATTAGGTCTGGGTAGACACAGCAGTAAAAAGTAGTTAAAAGAATCAGCAGGTTGAGCTATGCACGTCACTTCACAGAATATATCCTTCTATGAATTTCATCCATGATCAAGCTGAATCCATTTGCTGTAACCATGCACCATCTCTTTCTGAAGAAAGAACAGCTCATAATCACTTTTCTTAACTTTATATTAAGATATAATGAAGATTTAAAAAAAAAAATTCTTTCATTTTAACCAAACAAAAAGAGAAGAGTTAGACACTGGATATCACTTTGTTGTTTTTCTATTTGGTTTAGGTGGCAGCAACACTGTAGCAGAAAACAAAAATACTCCCCTCTCCCACCTTCCCTTCCGAAGACCAAAACAATCACTCATTAAGTTAATGACTGCGAGGTAGAGCTACACTTGGACAAGAATGTTAAACACCTGAATGAGACTCATCTTGCCCAGGGTGCCAGTGATTCAGACAGGAGTGATCTGACTGCTGCTGCTGTGTATTAACAGCAGAGATTAGTCAGGCAGCGCTATGCGAGCGTTCGGGTGGCAAAATGAGCAGTAAGTGGAGATGCTTTGTAAAGAGAGAGAACTGGAGATGCATTGTTAGAGATTTTTTGGTGTTGAGGCAGAAGGAGGGAAAATTGCTGCTATCTGCAGTGCAATTTAACAGGTAACAGCAAATCTGGAAGAATATGAAAGCAGTCAGAACCTCACCTATTTGCAGTATTGGGTCAATCAGGTGATTAGAGAGTGAGCCCACTTTAGGGTGCTGTTGGAGCCATTCCTGCTTTTGCCATGACATTCTGCATGATTTTGCTAAGGATATCCACAATAACCTGACTTTTTTATTTCTCCGGCTGAATTTTTTTGGAAGCAATCACTAAATATTTAGTCAGAAATTTTGGTAAGAGCAAGGAACAACCAACTGTTGCTATGAGTGTGATAATGTGGTGAGTGTGGTCTAGACATTCAAGATCAACTCACTCAGAACCCTTCAGTTAGTGGAAAAAAGAATTCTCAATACAGGCCAGTACTGACAGATCCCTGCTTGGCTGGACTCTGGCACTAACACTTCACACTTAATTTTGAAAAACAGGCTTTTTTTTAATATGGGAATTTTGCAATCACCCTCCCTGCCCCTGAAGCTTGCTCCAGTTTTTTCCATGTGAATCACTGTTGCTAAACAAACCTACGCTTTAGGTTTACCAATACCATGTGAGAGGTGTACTGGGTATAAGGGATTTGCCTATTTGGAGACCTCCACTCCCACTATTGTACCTGCTTTGGGAACTGGATTGCTGCTAGCAAATACGGATAAAAATGAAGCTAAATTTCTCAGGGGGATGCTATGCCTGGCTGCTTTACACAGGCTCTGAAAAAGCATTTTGAAATTACACAGCGATAAAATGTAAAGATTGCCACCAGGTGTAGCTTGCACCTTGAGTCTATGCACTGGGCCACATCTAAGGGCATGTCTACCAGGTGGTCCCTGAGGCTACAGGATGGCCAAAGCTGCCTGTACTTAGCAGCACCTTCGAAGAGCCCACAGTGGGCTAATTAACCCTGTTTCCTCATCATGAGGTTTTTGACAGGGGATCCATGATGGAATAATATGAGACAGTGTTTTCAGGTTTCTCAGTAAATGACATCTTTTCAAAACCATTGGCATGCGCTCTTCAAAGATCTTGCTGTAAAGGAGGGAGGCTTGAATGAGTGGGAAGCACAAAGTCAGGCCACTTTCTTCTGGGGTTTTGTATAATTGCTGCCAGCCTCAGCCAGAGATGGGTGTAATGAGCCTGGTGCTGGAGGGCCACACGGAGAGTTCCTCTGCAGCTTCCCAGCTGACCAGACCTGCCTCCTCTGAAGGGACAGGGAGGCAGACCACACGACCTGCTAGAAACCCCCCTGCAGAGCACACAGGCACCAGTAGCTCCCTCTCTCAAAGCCAGGGACACTGTCATTCCCTGTCCCAAGGCAGGTAAAGTGCTAACACAGCATTTTCCCACCTGGATCACAGGCCCTTTGGAGATCAGGCAAATCTGCAAAGCTACAGGGTAACGGAGCAGAAGAGCCGAGGGGCAAGAAGAAACTTCTCCTGTAGTCCCCCACTTTGCAGAGATGGGACTGGGGGCAAAGCGGCAGGTGGGGAGCACCCACCCATTGTGTGTTTTGCCCTTCCCATCCCCTTGTCCCACTCCTGCCTTTTCTACTTTTCAGTACACTTCCAAATATTTTCTTTGTGAATAACAAGAGACACACAGGTATATTTATCTGCAGAGGTGATTACTTTAGAAGCCCAAACTGAGAATTGAAAACCTCAAAAGCTTTAATTTGCCCACTTCTGCAGATAACTATTTTCAAAGAATTTCCTTCCTTTAAAGAGACAGTTTCTGTGTGACAATAATGCTCTCGTGTAGGAGGGCACATAGTTTTACAACGCAGGCACAAGCTGAAGCATTTCTTGCAGTGCTGAAACAAAAATAAACTCATAGTTTTTAAGAAGCCACTTTCTCATCTAATCCGTTGTCCTGTATAATACAGGTCACGTCATTTCTTCTGGTCTTTTACTAACCTGTAACTCTCAAAGTCTGTCCTTGGGAAGATGGGCATTTTCCATACATTTTAAACAAACCATAACTCATCAGGTCACATGTGAAATGGAGCTTTGAGATGATGGGTTTAGCTTCTACCTGTAACTAATCAGCTGTCTCCCAGCTGATGAGATAAGACTAACAAGCAGCTTACTTAAGGGAGGGAGCTTGCTAGAGCTAAAGAGAGTGGGTCATGTTAAGGATAAAGCTCTGTTATGCAAAACTGGGTGATCTACCTGTTATCTAGGTGATGGTAGGCAGCAGGAAGGAGTCAGGTGGTAAGATCTGGCTTATCTGTTTTACTTGGCTTGGATGTTATGCTTATGATTGGCTTTACTTGGCTTGGAGTTACGCTTATGATTGATTTAGTCCCTTTAGTCTCAGAAAGCACTGCCTGCCAGCTTGCTTGAGGGAAATGGGACTGAGGAGAGTCTTGCTGAGGGGAAAATGTTCAGCTGATGCAATTGCTATTTTACTACAGCAGTCTTTGCTGACCTCTGTGAGAGATGTGATTGTGGTATGTGTCCATTGTCTTTTAACAGCAATTGATGTGACTTCATAGAGTACTTTATCTATATTTTTGTCCTTGAACTGTGTTGGAACTGTAAACTCTACTAAGGAACATGGAGAGTTTTACTACCATGCCATGCAGAGATCTATATAGGATGGGCAATGCCTAAAACTAGGGAGCATGTTAACCTCTTCTGTAGGAGTTCTTCTAATTCACTAGTGAAAGCATCTGTACCATCAGGGGCTTCAAATCTTGCCAGAGCTTCCCTTAAAGCCTTGCTGTACCAGGTGCTGCACACAAATTGGTTTGGTAGCTCCCTTCAACCAAGTTCTTGCCATCTGTCATTGCAGTGCTCAACTGGGTCTCTTAATCTGGCAGTATGAATGCTCAAATCTACAGAGAGCCTTAGACAGGCACACTCCCCCTTTTTGTAGTTCAGGCTAAGATCCAAAGAAGTTAAAAAAGAAAAGGATCTGTGTATGCAGAGAGAAAATCAGGCAGAAGGTAAAAGGCACAAAACCACTCTGGCATCTTTTACTTGTATTTGCCATCAAAACCCTTCTGTGGTTCCCTTACAAAGGCTAAACAGGGCCCGGGGCCGGCTCCCTTCCCTGCGAGCGGTGCCCACACTACACTAGGTGGCACTGCTTAATACTCACCTTCTCCTCCTGGTTCTGCCACTTCTGCTCCCTGGATCCCGAGCATCCTGTAGCTGCAACTTCAGCAGACTTTAACCGGTGCTCTGTGGTGGCTGGGATCACCTGCAGGGAGGTATTGGGAACAGCCATGTGAGAAGGCAGTAGTAACAGTCATCAGAAGCACGTGCCAAGTTCGTCTCTTTACCCTAATAAATAGCTAAAGCAGAGCTTTTTAGAGATTACACAACTGAAGACTGAGTTCTGATGTTATCTTTGACTCTTGCTAGCATCCCCCGTTTCCTTTCTCTCCTGACTGGAATAAAAGGCATTGACAGAGTTGCTGCAGATCTCAGTCACGTTACAGAGCAAGAAATCTGTGATAATACAGCTGTTAGATGATCAATAAATATGGAATGGAGGAGAAGCTATAGAGCAACAAGTCTTTGCTTTCATCAATAGCCTATAGATTTGGCAGTAAACAGCCAGGTTTCTGCTTTCAGAAGAGTACTCGGCTAGTTTGGAAGCTTGATTCCTGCAAGGAGGATCTGATGAAAAATCAGAAATGCTGTTGAACAGCCCTGTGTTGTTGTGCCCTTCACTCACCAATAAATTGCTGAATACACCTAAAATGTGAATGCATAGAGTCCCACCAATGTTTTATGAACTTTTGGAAAGAGGATATTTGCATAACTTCAAAATGTGTTGTAAAAACAGTTATTAGTTGAAGTGCTGATGTCCTCCAAGAGTAGGGAGACAGTTAAGTGCCCTTAGTCTAAGTTAGATAATTTGAAATATCTAAAACACTGAAAAACTGATTGAACTTGGGTTAGAACATGACAGATATTTCTGAAGGTGGGCAGAGTTCTGGGAAAGAGCAAATAGCATAGGTCTTTCAGGAAAAAAACAGGAAAAGCAGAGGTCATGGTAGCAGTAGATTGGCCAGTCTGATGCTGGTTCCCGAAAAGAACATACATAAAAAGACTGGTAAGTAATGGGGGGAATTGCACAGAAGTAAGTAACAGCCTGTGCCACTTCCTCGCTGAGGTGTCAGGCCACCTTACTGCCTCTGACACCAAGACAGCTGGGCGAAGTGTCAGAGACATCTTGGCTGTTTTAATGTCAGTCCCTTTGGTCTCTGACTTAGGCAGCAGAAGTGGGACTTCAAACTTGAAGATGACTCAAGGTGGGAGGGACTGCAAGTTCACAGAGGGGTTATATAGAATATAAAAGATCTGGAAAAATGAATTAAAAATACTAGGTGATAATCAATAAAGATAAATGAGATGCAATACCTTTTTTAGTTGATTATTCCTCCCCAATAGACAATGAAAAACAAATGGTTGGGTAGTACTTTTTCAGATAAGGGTCTTGGGAGTATATGAAACATAAATCATAACTGTTCTGTTGCCAACACTCCCCCCTAAATCTCCTAAGAGCGGGAGATACAGACAGAAATATAGATTGCAAGACACATGGAAAGATCCTTTTTCCACCCATCATTGATCAAGCCTCAGCTGGAGCCCTGTGCCTGGTTCTGGGTATTATACTTCAAGAGCAATGTGGCACACTTGGAGAGCATCCAGAGGAGAATAGCATGTTCTCCTTAGTAAAGAACATAGCCTACAAATAAAAGATTTTTAAAAAAAGTTATCTAGATCAAGAATGAAAATTCTAGGGGTGGGAGACAAACCAGGCCCTACACCAGATTTATAAGCAAAGGTACAAGTTAAGCTTTCTGGAATTCTCCATCCAGACTTGAGCCTGAACTTGAGAACTGGAGCCCTTCCGAGGGGATCACCCTGGGCAGGGGAGAAATTGCTGTGTGCAAATAAAATGTTCTTCTTTCTAAAGCGAGAACAACATGTCTGTCCAAAAAAACCATGAAAGTAATTATCTTATTTATTCTATAATTTTGTTGAAAATATTTAGGGACAAGCTGAAAAAGGTTGTGTAATCCTGGCATGCTCATCAGGTGCTGCATGGTGCAGCAAACAACTGTAGAGAGGAGTAATTTGATAAGAAAGATGTGTCAAATTTTTCATTTGTCAGAAGAGTATCAGATTTCTGTGAGGTACTTAATTTTGGCAACATTAAAATGCAACAGCAAACGTCATATTCCTTAATCATAACATGGGAAAGGAGACAAAACAGGGAGATATCTTGTGTTATCTGAAAGTTTTTACCCTTTTGTTTTCAACAAAGAGACTTTCTTGTGATTCAGTCTTTCTCTCTGAATAAGACGTTGATTTTTCAAAACATTAAGTTTCAGTGATGAGATTAAAACTGAAGAAAAGTTGGATATGAATGTATTCATACATTTGATAAGAGGGTTTTGCAAACTGGAGATTTAGTAAGAGATACGAGCGGATACTTTAGGAAATGGGCTTATGTCCTGTTTTCAAAGCTTAGTTCTGTCAGATTTTTAAGCTTTGTGGAATTTATGCCCAGCTTCAAATGCAGCACTAGAAAGAGTATTTTTCTCCTATAAACATTGTTGGACAGATGACAGAAGCCTGCTAAACCTTAATTTAAAGCTCAGGTACAAATAAATTTTAACTCCATGTACAATAAGTTTTATAGGTGGGTTTAATATATGTTTCACATGACATTAAATACCATTTTACACAATAAATGAGACTTATAACTGAGTTGTATTTCAAGATGGCAAGCATGTACACTTGAAAGCAAAATATTCTAAGGAAGTCATGTTTCCCTAAAAAAAGTAATTTTACAAAGAAAATATTTTTCCATTCACGCCATTGTCTTTGATTTCTACATTAAAAAAAAATGCTTGCAGTATGGATAACAAGGAGGATGGAGTGGGCACCTCATGGGTGCTTCAGATAGGTGCTTTCCTTCCTCTGCTTACATAGCTCTTTGGGCTTCCTCACATGAGTGCCCCAACTTTGTCCCAGTCACCTTGGGGTAGCCCTAAGCCTGGAGAAGGGTTGCACCAGACAACAGGGCAACTAGATGCTGGCCTCTGCAAATGCTGAAGAGACCCTGAGAATATAACCTCCTTGTTTCTCTCAGCCCTGTTAGATGTTTACTTACATAAATACATCTTGAGAAAGCTGTACCTCAATGACCTACAGATGTAAATCCCATTGGAAATCAATAGCTTTTTTTTTCTTCCTCTAAGTGATCAATGTACTTTTAAAAGCCCTACCCATGGCTTTACAGAAAAGGTAACAACGTACAGAACGATAACATTTGCTTGCCTGAATTTCTGATGGCCTATATTTGGCGTTTTAAAACTTCTATTTTTGCAGAGTTACTGGCATCCAAACTCACCAAGGTAACTGTGCTGAAGAAGGAATGCTGTTTTGATTGAAACTCAGTGGAAAAACTTAGATATTTTTTGCATCTTTTCCTTGATATTCTTGTGCTTCTGGAAAAGTGACTAGTTAAAGGACCACATCCTGCTCATCCAGCACTGTGTTCATTCCTGGGTGTGTGGAAGCTGCACTGCAGCACTCAAGTGCAATCAGGAGGAAAGCTAGATGCAAGGAGGTAATGCTGCTTCTTCCCAGCACCTCAAATTGCTTTTGTCGTATACAATCATAACACAAGCTAGACACTGAAAAGTAGTGATTCAATAACTTGAGCTCTTGAAATGGCACAAATAATTCAAAACACTACCTCTGAAACCTGCTTTAATGATGAAAATATTGCTGGTTTTTCAGTGCAAAGGTGCATCTGTTTTACTTACAACAGTGTCCAAAGTTAATTTTAATTATTTCCCTTTGCAGCTAATAAATGATCCTAGCTCATTAATGAGGTTTTCTTTCTCCTGTGCACTTCACATAAGCAGCAGGGATCACATGTTCATACAGAAAAATAAGTTTTAAAGGTATTTTAGATACTTAAAAGAGTAATTTTGAGAGCTTCTCATAACAATCAAAAATGTGCAGATTATTTCCTACATGGAGGCCTTTAATGCTTTTAGCTTTCTGTGAATTCTATAATTTGCTTGGAGAGCTTTCATACTGAAAAATGGGGGCTTCTGCCTTTAGTTTTTGGCCACAGGACTGTCAATAAACACCTATGTGAAATCAGTATGGTTTGATTTTACACCACCACCACCCCCCCCTTACTCTCTTCCCTTATTCACTTCTAAAATTCTTTTGGAGGAAATGTAAACCCAAAATTCAAAGGTCAGCTAATGCAATGAGTTATTTGTTTTAGATGACAAAGCCCTGAAGTGCAAAGCTAGCTACCTTTATAGATGGGCAATGCTTCACAGGGTGGAGACACCACCAGCCTTGTCTTGCAGACCTTCCTTCCACGCCTCCTGACAATTAAAAAGGAGAGAAGAGATTAAAGCAGGATTTCACAACTATCCCCTAAATGAGAACAACTTCCAATGCAAAAAGGGGCTTGTATCTTATTTAAAAAAAAAAAGTGCAGCCTCAGTCATGATCTGTGTCTTGTTTTGGTGCTATTAAGAGAGCATGGCAAGAGGGTAGTGCTCTTGGCTAGGCACACTCACAAACCCAAACCCACGCACTAAATGCAAACCAGGCATAACATTGGTCATGGTCTTAATTGTGCTTTTATATGGGTTTTTCCCCCCCCCCCCCAGTTTTCTCCCTCTCTTTCTAAGTGCATATGGACATGTGGATGCAGAGGAGAGAGGGAGGCAGAACATGTAATGTTCTCAAAAGCCTGATTTGTAAGCAGCCTGAGAGGTAGGAAAATGCTCGTTTTGCAGGGAGGGAAACTAGAGTTATTGAAGTAATGAAGCATTAACAGAAGTAACCTCTCCAGTCTTTCTACTAAGCCATCAGAGCTACCACTACCATCCAGGGCATTCCAATTCTCAAATTGTTTTTTAGCTGCAATTTTAATACCTGTTTTGAAGATGTTTACATGTCTATGGACCCTGGGGAACCTTGGACCAAGAGTTCCATGTGACTAGACAAATAATGGTGAGGCAAACCACTGAGAACATGAATCTTGGAGGTCTCAAATGTGATTAATTTGAGTATTTTGTAATGTTATAAATTAGACCCAAAGTCTTACCCAGCCCAATAAAACAAAACCAGGGACCTAATCATAAAAATCCAAGTTCCACACCTAATGGCCAATATGTATTTAAGTCTTTACCAGTAACCTTTTTCCTGTTGAACTAGTCTCAGACAAATGTTTCCCACCAGTTGTCCTCTGCTTCATGCTCAGGACACAATTGTGCTGAGCAGAAGTTGCACGTGGACCCAAACCACCAGCAGTTGGCCCGAAGTGTTGCAAACACCTCCACCTATCTGCTGAGATAAATCTGAGCAATTAAGAAACACTTCTCTGAAGCACCCAGTGCAATACTTACCTGCATGGAAATTATAAAAACTAAACTTTATGAAGCAAATGAAATGAAACTAATGAAGAAGGGACCCACCTCAGATTTTTCTCTGTACTAGGTTTTCCAACTACTGTTAAGTACCTAACTTTTTCCTGGTGTACGTAGATTATCATGTCAGAGAAGATCACAAGCCAGTACCAACCCAATTCCCCATCATCCCCAGCCTCAAGCTTCGAGGTGATGATTAGAGAATCTTTTAAACATAATTGACTATTAAAATGTCCACAAAGGTTTAAACCACATGTGTAAGGACGATGAGAAATTTCATGCTGCTTTTGAACTTCCTGGATTGGTTTAAAACCAATGTGCCCAGGAAAAAAAAATTAATTCTGCAGGAGATCTGACCAACTCGTGCTTGTGAAGCCCAGGAAAGTCACCTGGCTCAGTAGCAAAGCCACTGACTGTGCAGACAATTCTGGTTTGATTTTGTTTTATTTTTTAAATGAAAGATAGAAAATATCACAGCCTGTCAAGGATGGCCGAGCTTCTTTTCATATAATAGCACAGGGGTTTTTAGGATACACTTTTTTTTTAGGATATCTTTTAACAGAGAAGCCTTTTTACAGGAACTCAAAAGCAATAACATTTTCTACAAGCAGTATCCTACCATGCCACAGCTTCTGCATGCTTGATTGTTGTGTAGGCGGGAACTCCTACCTGCAATAAACCAAAAGCAATAAATGTCCACCCATGAACTGTAGTCATGATTTCGCATCTCCTTGGGGAATATTCCCTCTCAATAACAAATCATCAACGTGAAGCAGAAAATAACTTCATAGCTCCTGGCTCTTCAGTTAGCTAGGACTCAAGTGAGACCAGCGCTTGAGAGTGGAGTAAGCATCCAAGAATAATTCAGTAGCAAATCTGGCACGGGTTGCATTTCCAGAGCACCTCAAGTGTCTGTCGTGGCAATTCTCAGGTGACAGATCTCATAGTCACTGTTCTCTGAGAAACACTGGTCTCACATGGCAGTTACAGCAGGTAATTAATGCTGCATAAGCTCTTTGCAAAAGGGTCTTGTAAAACCACTGTATTTCCTAGGAATAGAGTGGTGAGGGAATAAGTTCCAGTGATGGTTTACCCCACTCTCATGATTATTCTTATAGTGAAAATAATTGCCTGTTGTACAGATAGCTATGGGTACCTCTTCTCCCCATGAGTGCTAACCTGCTGGTATTCAGACTTTTGTCCAAGGATCTCAAAACACACTGGACTTAAATATCAAGAGTTGAAACTTGTGACCTTATCCACTGTTTCAGAAATGGAAAAGCAGAAAAAGCATAGAAGGAATAAAGAAACCCTTGCCTATCATCAGTGCTTGAGCCAGTAGGACATTACAAAAGTGACCTCAAACTCTATGAGACTCGCTCTCACTTGAAGCATCGCTTTGCTTGTTGTAGCATGAAGTTTAACACCAGGAGTGTTGTGGTTGTGTAGGCTGGTCAGAGGACATGTTATCCAGTGAAGCTGTACTGCACAAAGTACTGATGTAACTGCACCAACTGGACTTTACTCCATTCACCACCCCTCCCTGGGCCCAGCCATCCAGCCAGTGTTTGACCCAGCACAGCGTACGCCTGTCCAAGCCATGAGCAGACAGTTCCTCTGGGAGAATGCTGTGGGAAACAGTGGCAAGAGCTTTACTGAACTCCAGATAATCAACATCCACAGTCTTTCCCTCATCCACTAAGTGGGTCACCTTATCATAGAAGGAGATCAGGTTAGTCAAGTAGGACCTGCCTTTCATAAACCCTTTCTGACTGGGCCTGATCACGTGGTTGTCCTCTACATGCTGTGTGATGGCACTCAAGATGATCTGCTCTGTAACCTTCCCTGGCACTACAGGCCTGTAGTTCCCCAGATCCTCCTTCTGGCCCTATTTTGTAGGTGGACATCACACTTGCTAACCTCCAGTCAACTGGAACCTCCCATAGTCAGGACTGCTGATAAATGATGGAAAGCAGCTCGGTGAACACTTGCGTCAGCTCCCTCAGTATCCTTAACCGGGTCCCTTCTGGCCCCATAGACTTGTGTGCATCTAAGTGGTGTAGCAGGTCACTGGCCATTTCCTCTTGGATTATGGGGGCTTCATTCTGCTCCCTGTCTTGCAGCTCAGGTGGCTGGGCACTCAGAGAACTGATCTTACTATTAAAGACTGAGGCAAAGAAGACATTCAGACCTCAGTGTTTTCTCATTCTTGGTCACTGTATTTCCCCCTGCATCCAATAGAAGATGGAGACTCTCCTTAGTCCTCCTTTTGCTGTTAATATATTTATAGAAACACTTTCTATTGTCTTTTGTGGAAGTAGCCAGATTAAGTTCTAGCTGGGCTTTAGGCTCTCCAGTTTTCTCCCTTTGTAGCCTCACAAATTCTTTGTAGTCTTCCTGAGTTGCCTGCTCCTTCTTCCATAGGCCATAGACTTTCCTTTTCTTCCTGAGTTCCAGACACAGCTTTCTGTCCAGCCAGGATGGTCTACTTCCCTGCTGATCCATCTTGCAGTACACTGGGATGACCAGCTCCTGTGCTTGAAAGGTTTCCCTCTTGAGGAATGTCCAGCCTTCCTGGACTCCATTGCCCTTCAGGACTGCCTCCCAAGGGACTCTGTCAGCCAGGCTCCTGAACAGGTCAAAGTTTGCCCTCTGAAAGTCCACAGCGGCAGTTCTACTGACTCCCCTCCTTGCTTCCCCAAGAACTGAAAACTCTACCATTTCATGAAGGCATCAGACAAAAAGAGAAAAATATGCCTGAAGAGAATTAACAACATTAACAAGTGAACAACAGACAATAGAATAATTATTGTTTCAGTACAAAAGGGTCTCTGTTAGAACTAAATCCCTTTGAGAAGGGAAGAGAAAAAAGGCTACATGCTGTGAGCAGGAAAGTAACCAGCAGCATAATTATTGCTAGAATCTGATCTTGATAACCTACCCTTACTTAGGAAACTTGTCCATGTATGGAAAAGACACAACTGCAAATTAGTAAAACAATTATAGTCAAAGGCTATTTATACTTCAGGATAAAACACTCAGTGAAAATCTTTGCCTTCAGAGACTCCATGTGTATTGAATTGCGGGAAGAATTCCCAATGCAACTGATCAAAAAGACCTTTGTCTTCAGCAAATGTGCATCTGATCAGTATCTGATACATCTGAGATGCCAGTTTAGATCAACAGTTTCCCTGGTAAAGGCCAGAAATTAAAGGAGAGCACTGCTTCCTAAGAAGGTGATCAACAGCACTTGGGCAAAGCACAGGGATCTCAGTACTTTGTGGGAAGCTAAACAGTCCCTCTGTTTGCACAGAGCTGACTTGAAGTCACTGTGCTCCCATTCTCAGGCTTATCTCAGGGGTCTCATCTGAACGGTGTAAGGAAAAGCAGCCTGCTACACACATCAGGACTTCCAGTAGTCCAGCAAGTTGAAAGAAAGGGGCAAAAAAGAAGACCAGCTGCTGCAAACGTGCACTCATCCATAGCTGTGAATACCTGAGTTGCCCCATTGACTTTAGAGGGGTGGCTGTTTTACTAGGTTTGCTGACAGAACTGGTACCTGGCCTGGTAAACATCCTGGGGGGAAAGGATCCCTTTGGATTCTGCCCACAAAAAGTCTTGGCATCTGGTCTGAGAGACTCATAGGACGCTAAACCAAATCAACTAATAATCATTCTGTTCTGTACAATAAAACTAGGAGTTGAACACTGTCCCTGCAACAAGGTACCCCGTCCTGCTCTCCCTGGCCTATGCTCAGTGCAGCTGAGAGGCAATGCCACCCGGTATGGCCTGCTTGGACAAGGGCTTGGTGCTTGCTTTATCAACCTCCTGTGCCTCAGGTTGGAAAAGAAATCCTGACTGACTTCTTCCTGTGTAAGGAGAAGGGGTAGCGTAGGGCACAGAGCGGTCTTTGGTAGGTCCCTGCCATCCTACACAGCCCCAGCCTGCTATACTGGATGTCAAGATTGAAGGAGCTGCACTCACCCCAAACCATCTAAATGCAAATTTCTCATTCCCAATAAAATGCTCACCTTCCAAGCCAATTGATAAAACTGGAGCAGTGAAAAGAGCTTTAACCCACAGAGAATCAATCCCAGTTAAAAAACAGGCTCCAGTAAAGCAGCTGCTGAATCCATCACATTGCATATTGGTAAAAGTAACTTGAATTCCTTATCCCACCCAAGTGCCTTCATTTTATGTCTCTGCTAATTCCTTAGCCTAAAAATTCCCAGAACCAGAAAGGTCCTAACAGGCTTTTCTGCCCATCATGAAACGCATGTATTCCCTCTACATGGGGAAGTAATTTGGTCTTCTGATTTTCAGCAGGGATTTCTGCGTGCAGCATGGTGACTCTTAGCAACTGACAGGGGGTTTTATATGCTGAAAGTTAAGCAGTGATTCCCTTCTTCAAGTCAGGACATATTATTCTTCTAGTTGGATTAATATTTTTTTCTTCTTTAATGCAAAAAGAGTATTTACTATTCTTTTAATCATCATCGTACGAACTAGAACTATTTTGAGCCTGATTTTATGATTGAGACATAGTCCCATAGAGTGGACTGTGAATAGAAATATTGTGGGTTGGGGCTGTGTGCAGTGTATGGAGCACATCCTCCAGTTTGGTCATGGTACTCCGTGTTATAACAATGCAAAGCAACTGTGCAGTGTGTTTAACTGATCATACGAGGAGTCCTCAGCCCCAGAGAATCTCTGTGACACGTGAGGCCACTGTCAGATTCATGCTAATCTGTACCCACTGCCTGGTGTGAGGCACTGCTATGAAAATAAAGATGTTCTCCGTTTGAACCATGGCTGGTGTAACTGTAGTCATCTTAGGGCCATGGGCAGATGGCATCAGCTGGACCTGAGTCTGCTGAAGGGCAGGATGTGAAGGATTGAGGTGAGTTCTGAGGGTACAAAAACCTCTGGCTAGTGCCTCCCGCCCTGCTTTGTCTTGACCATCACAAAGACAGAGTCTCTGTCCAGGACATTAAATCATTTCAGTTAATTTTGATATTTGAAGCTGAAATCTATATTCAGGTCAAGTTCACCTTTCACAGAAAACATTCCACTGGAACCTTCCTGGAGTTTCCGATAGCGAACCACAGCCCTTGGGATCAGTAACATGCCCAGAAAAATCAGTTGCCCAAAGTCTCTGATCTAAAGCCTATTTTTCAGGTGAAACCGAGAGAAACCAGTGGAAGCATTTCAACTGGAACAGCAACCAGCAGCCTCTTTGGCTAGAAGATGTTCAAAAGGAGCAGAATGGCTGGCATCCTGACAATTCCCACATCAGATAGACAGGAAAAGCGCTATCGATGCAGGCCTTCTTCTGGATCAGCTTCAGGCTCTTTCCCACCCTTCCACCTGCACTGCTGACAGCAGCAGCCATTGACAGAGCTGGGCCGAAACACCCCGGTTTCAAGCAGAGCAGCGTGCGGCAGCAGCCGGGGAGGCCGGGAAGGTGTTGCCAACAGCCTGCCGTGCTGGCTCTGCTGTAATCCCGAGCGGGCAGCGGAGCGGGGCAGCTCCGGCAGCTCCGCTCCCCTGGCAGCGCGGGGCTGACAGCTCAGGAGGGAGAGCAGCAGGGCTGGAGGCAGCTTTCCTGGCAGCCGGCCTGGCTTCGCAGAGCTCTCACCCGGGCCCTGCACGGTGCATGGGAGCTTTCCGAACAACATGTGAAAGCCCAGGGCAAGAGGCGAACCAATTTCTCTTTGGGAGAAACCAGAACGCTGCGTGGTAATTAAATTTGCCAGGCTCCGCTGCCGTGTGATGGTGCAGATGAGAGGATGCAGATATGTAGTCTAGGGCAGCCTGCTTTCATGTTGAAGCACTGGAAGAGTTCTCTTACATAAAAAAAAAAAGGCATTAACAAGTCTGTCTTAGCCCTGCCTAGGCCAAAAGACAGTGTTTTTGAAATACAGCTTACCAGGGTTGTTGGGTTTTTTTTTAATACACTGTAAGAAAGATGCAATTTTTAACACTAATGGAAATACAAACATTGCTTCTCTCCAGACGCGAACTAACAGAAATCTTGTTTTCTTAACTCAGAAAAAACACAGAATGAAACATAGCTGAAGCCAATAGAAGGGCTGTGGACACCCACTTAATTGAAAGGATTTCAATTCAGACCACTTAGGACTAGGTCCCCCTGGTCTCAATGGAAGTTATTTGTCCCTAAGAAGAAGGGCTATACAGACCCTGATTTTCACATGATTATTCTCTTCAAATGCAATCCCTCAGCTTCCCAGGAAACGGAGGTGGACAGAGTCCAGATTATGCCTTGGAACTCCTGGATCTTTTATTTGCTATGCTGCAGCATTGCATTACACCATGGCCACAGGTAGTTCCTTTTGGATCGTGCCTACAATCACCCGGGAAATCTCCTTTCATTGTTGTACGCCCAGATACCATCATGATCCAAGTCCCTGGGCTGATCAGTGCAAATAGCTAGTGAATACATGTATAACCTCTCCTGATTATCATGCAGCTGTACTGTGCAGTAGCTTTCCTCCATTTACTTTGTCATTACCTGTTCAATGTTCCTCTGTCTCTCTCCTTTTAAAAGGGAAATCTTCTTGACCTCAATCAGTGTTTCTTCAAACTCCTTCCTCCCCCACCCCTATCAAGTTCACGCTCCTCCGTCAGCCTTTAATGCTCATTCACTAGAGCGGATTGTCCTTGATCACTTGCTGTCACTCTCCCACCCTGTCTTCCTACATTAGGACATCTTCCGTGTCAAGCTAATTTTCAATACTGACATCTTATATTCAGGCTGGTAGTGTTAAGAGAGAGCAAGTATTTGCTTTCGGAAGGCAGCCGGAGATACCAGGGCAGTTACTGCCTTCCCGTGATTGAACGCAGCAAAGTTTTACACTGGGTCTTGCTCTTTGACTTCTGATTTTCTGCTGTAAAACAGAATGCGTGACAAAAAGGGGAGGGCAGAGCGGGGAAGAGAAAGAGTTATCAGTCAGTGTCCGATTTCTTTGTTATTTCCTGAGGTAGCATTTACTACTTGGCATCTCCACTTCCCACACAGAGCCCTACAGACCGTAATGCAGCTATCGTGGGGAGCAGCAGGTACAGGCAGTGGACCTGCCCTTCCTCGGATTAGCCAAAGGCAGAAGGAACCTCTCCACTAACACTGAGAGTTGTGCCTTGTGTCTTACTCCTGAATAACGCCTCTGCTGCAGCAAACATCCGAGTTTTGCAACCTGGCTTTGCAGTGCTCTGCGGAGGCTGTGCTGTTGGTGCTGTATAAACCTGACGGGTGTTGTCTGTGCAGCGGTGGAGAGGTTGAAAAAATGAGTGTATTTGGTGCTGGATCTGTGGTGCCTGCCTGCAGGGCACTTCTGTAAGTATGGATATTGCCTGGGACACCTCCAAACGCAGTAAAGAAGGCATTAAAGAGGCATTGCAGTATCAGTGGAAAAGGGCACGGGGACAGCTGGGCTCACCTTTTAACAGGTTCAGAGTTTCTGACACCACAGCTTGGATAGGCACAAGACTTCCCACCACAAACACACCTACACTTGATGCTAATGAAATTTTCTTCATTGACTTTGCAACCATAAGAGGAAAAGAGAATGGCTCTTCTGGAGGCTGGAAGTGTAGACTGCTGTAGATTGCATACAGGTTTGCAGAGTGTATGTGGTCCTCTGTGCTGCTGTCCAACAGAGCTTCTGCTCTTGCAGGGAAGTATCTGGCCAGGTAGTTTCTGACAGCAAAGACAAAAGTTTTCAAGTCTGTATATGCCCGAAGTTGCCAATAGCTGAACTGTACTTTGGCCACAGTTACCTTAAACTTTGAAGCTTGAATGAAGAACTTCCTTGCTCTCAACACACTCATTTTGTCATTTGTCTTTCCCCCACCATTACCAGCACTCATTCAGAAAGCACAGGGGTATAAAAGCCCAGACCCAGGCAGGGAGATCTTGTACTACAGACAGCTCCTCCTTCAGCTTTATAACCTCATTCTTCAGCACAGGCCAAAACAAGTTTCACCCTTTTCAGTATCTCCAACTTCCCAGTGTTCCAAAATAGCTATATCCTATCAGAAAAGCAAACATCAGCTTATGTTATCCCCTAACTACCCCAGCCCTAGCTACCCAGAACCAAGCTCGCTCTTCCACTGAACTTGTCATTGACCTCCCAGTCCCCCTTTAAAGCCCACCAAGCCCCGTGCCACAGAGCTGGTTTACTCAGCTCACAGCCAAGGGTGGCCAGGGAGGTTAATGGTGTTTCTTTCTCACTTTCTCCCTGGCTGGCACGGTGGGATTCCTGCAGCCTCTGACACCACTCGTTCTTCTGCCAAAACTGCTCTTTAGCTTAACTTAAATGGCCCTCTTCCCTTCCTGCTACTAACTCTTCTGAATTAGTTATGAAGAGCAAGCATATAAGCTCTACATGATTTTGCTGAGCTAATTACCCTTGTGAGTATTCCCTCTTAGGAGAGCATCTGCCCCCGGCCACCACCTTTGCCTCTGCTCCAGGCTGGCCACATCCTCCCTGACTGAGAGCGACTGGTGTAAAGCAGCAGGGATGAGATCTCTCCTGAGATCTCTGTGATGGAGTTAATAAGTCTTGCTCTGTGCAGGAAGTACCTTGCCTAATAGATTTTCTGGACACCTTTTTTTTCTTCACAGCCAACACATCTCCATGGCTCATTGTCACCTTGTGACTAATAAAACCTAGACTTACTCCTCCTCTGCCATTCATAGCTGATGAACTCAAAGAAATTTCCATGATTAATCCCAAAACATGGAGACTATTACTTTGCTGTTAGATAAATTTCCATTTCTACCCTGCTGGTCCTCATGCTCATGCATTATGCCTTCACATAATAATCCAGCCCTTGCTCTGTTGGCAGTGCCTCCCAGTCTGGTATCAACAATGTGCTGCTTTACCTCCTGCCTTGCACTTCTACCATTAAAGGAGAATAAGGGCAGTGTAAAGTATGATCCCAGAGCAACTCCATCATTCATTTCCTTCCCTGCTGATAGTTTTTCCTCCAAGAGCATTCCTGGCCATCACCTTCTCTGGAGCGGAGGAACAACTGGTCCAACAGCTGTGACCATTCTGTCTCATACAGAACAGCATGAATGTGACATCTTCTGTGGGTGAAAAAAATTGCCAAATGCCAGAGCAAGAGCCCAGGCCAACCCGGATGGCCTCCAGGCCTGACTCGCAGCTTACCCTGTCTGGGGCTGTCAATGGACCTGGTTCAGTCTGCCACAGCCAGACCTCGTGGGCATGCACCCTGTTGCTGAGGGGACAGCTAGTGCTGTGGTTGTCCTCATCTCCTGGCTTGTTCCCTGCCACAGAGCCACTGTCCCGCACTGTGCCCTGGCCACTCTGCCATGAGCAGGGTGAGTATGCTTCTCCTTGGCTTTGAAACACGTGTGTCACCAGGAAAGCCTGAGTTTAGCTCCATGCCCTTTTCTGCTTCACCTGCCTTCCTTCTTATGGACAGAACAGGGGAATCAAAGGTTCTAGCTCAGCCCCACTAAATGAGTCCTCTGGTTTAAAAGAGTGAGTTTCAGTGATATGACGAATATCTTGGAAGCAGCCAAGTGACAAGGCTGCACGAGCATCCACACTTCTAAACCATCAATTAAATTAGATGTTAGAAGAGAAGGTAGATTACCTGTCAGACAGGCTTTACACTAACTATAAATTTTATAAATGTATGGGTGCAGAGCATTACCCCATTTTTTTCCTGCAGTTGGCTTTCTTTAGTCTGTCCTTAGTAGAAGCACCTCCCATTTTAAGTATCACAATAATCTGTGATAACTCCATGCAAGTCTTACTGCCCCATTGTCCACAAAGATAGGAAAAAAATATTTCTGTGCTTTTTTGCATTCTGCTTTTTCTAAACACCAGTGTCTCTGTCTAAACTGTCTAGCAGTTGGCCACTTTGGGCCATTGTTTCCCCCCTCCCCATGTGTTATTGCAAGGTTGACACGATGACAAAAGCCACTTAAGGATGGCAGCTAATAAGACATCTGCTTTCACATAGTGGTTGCGAGGGGAGGTTTGCAAGGCAGCGGTCAGAGGTGGATTGGTAATAGGATGCATTACCTTTTGACTCCAGGTCACTGCTTCACCTCTGATCCTTGGCCAAAGTGGCCATAACTTGTTATCTGCCTGTGAATCTCTAACCTAGGAAAATGAGTCGATGCTTTTGCTTTAAGTCCTGCTGACAACTATCTACACCACAATTAGCCAAAGGGGTGAAGATAGAGCGGAGTGAGCTGCGTCTCAGCCCGGGATGGGGGTCTGGCAGGTCAGAGGCAAGGCAGTTTGTGGGGCCAGTGGCCAGGCAGGCTCACTGCCTGCAGAGCTCCAGTACCACCAGTTCCACAAGTGTGAGCTGTGTTTTGATACAAATGAAAACAGCAGTAAAGCAAGGCAGGTTTACCCAGGGCTTAGCTTTCCTGTTGTTTCTAGAGTGCCACTAATAAGAGAAATCAGGGTCTATTTAGGAGAGTATACTTCAAGTAAGAGTGGGCTAAAGAAGGGAAACTGTAGGATAAAATACAGTAATTTTCAGGGGCCTTGGAATCACAGTGTAAAGGGTTTATGTTCACTGTGAGTCCACAATGTACCGGCCCTGGTCTTTGTGCTGATTTTGACTGCTGTGTCCACACACATTTCATACCCAAACTGCCAGCCAGTTGTGCTACATTTGCAATTTAAAACATTATATATTTCATTGTTACTTTCTCTCTGTATCTTACAATCAGGCACAGGTAAAATTTAAGTCAGCAGAAGTTTTATTAACTAGTGCTCTTAATCAGTGAAATGTGCAGTGCTATCAAGTTGTCAACATCAGCTATTTTCACTACCTAAAATTATCAATATCCTTTTTGATTTCAAGTTATCACAATTACCATGTTATGAATATAGATCACTGTATGTTTCTTTTTAAGTCTTTATGGATGTCAAAATGTAACTAGAACTAAATTCCAGTAAAAGGGCATATTGAAGACCTCCAATTGTGGTGATTAAATCATATATTAACCCGGGAGAACAGAAGGTCTGACATCACTAGCAGGTAGTTAATGATTATGCTTCCTATTGTCTCATCATATTATCTTGAAAATGGCCATGTCAGGAGGCCTAGAAATCCCTCAGAGCACCTTATGCTTTCTTTATTTCCAAGCATCCAATTGTAGTATATGATCAGAGAGAGATACAGAAATAGGAATTAAATGGTCGATTAGATGTAAAAAATTAGGTGGAAAACATTCATTTTTAAAAGCCAGTTCTCAGACAAATCTCAAAATACTTCTAGGGTGAGCATTTGCTGGAGTATTTCAGAGCAAAGCAGGAGCAAGCGGATCGAAACATCCCATAACTAATAGAAAGATTTATTTCAGGAAGGTATCCCATGGGCATTGGTGGGATGAGCACAGGGACAGCCACTCCTGCTTCCCCCAGGTCCCTGCCCTGATGGGGGTCACAGCAGATGCTTGGGGAGGGGCATCATCAAGAGGCAAACACAGCAGCAGCCTTTCTGCACCCTGAGTGACCAGCAAACTGAGACCTCCAGAAAACCCCCATCTGTAATCAATGTGTATGTGCCTGTTAGTCTTACTGGTGCTACAGGAAAAGGGCTTGTTGCTTTTTGCCCACACCTGATTCAGTGTCATGACTCTTCTCTTTCAGGTGCTGCCCATCTGTGCATGCTTCCCTAGTTGTGGTGGTGGTAAATAAACGCTGAGGGCCAGAAAATCTGGGGTTTAAGGCACTGCCCACCAGCCAAGCCAGTTACAGGGAAAGGGGGAGAATTGTGGGTTTCTCACCTGGGTGAGGCTATTTGTAAGAATGAGCAGAAATGGTGTTTCGATGATTTTATGGCCTGGGAATTTCATGCTTAGGAATCAACCCATCTTCTTAAGCCAAGGTAGTTTTCTAGCTCCTAGCTCCAGGATGTGTTTCTTTCTGTGAGACACTCTTTGGGGTGTGCTGACTGCAGCAAGGCCCTGCTGGGGTTTGGGAGGAGCCCACTTCACTGCAGAAGGGTGTCCAAGGTGTGAAACGGAGCTGGCAGAGGGAGGGGAGACACAGAGGATCTGGAGAACCTGTAATGTGGTGCAGCAGCCACGGGCATGGTGGAAGCATTGACACACCATCAGAGCAAGCATGCCCTTGGGACTAGGCTGCTTCCCCTCCTCTCCATCCAGCCAATTTTACAAATAACTTATTTGAATTAGGATAATGGGGAGCTGCAGATGCTGCCCAGCCTCAAATGTCTCCTTTTCAGCCTGAGCAGCCTGCCCTAATTTCACTGTGTGCCCATCTGTACCCTCTGCTTTGCACACAGGCGTGCATGAGTGATAGGACATTGCACATCTATGACGTAGGAATACCTATTTGGTATCTGTGTGCAAAATGCATGATGCCAATTCTTAACTCCCAGGGCTGCAAAGCCCTTGGCATAGAAGTGTGAATGAAGCTGACTGCTGTGCTACTGCTTCTGGCTCCTCTATGGAGAGCATGCAGGAATTTGTCATTCTGGCTCCCAGGGAGGAGAAGACACCAGCACATCACTAGGTCACAGCTTTGGCTTGGCCACTTCTACAGAATTTAAGCTCTTGTTTAATTAAGGTGCTTAAAAAATGGATATAGTTTGATAAAGTGACGATTAATCTTCATTAGACTTCTCTGTGATCATCACAGCAAAGAGCTGTGCTTTTATGTCTGCTTATCATCTCTTCTGAAAATTTTACTGGTAAGGAAAGACCTGATTGGGGATTACATTTGTGTCATCAAACCCCATTTTTGTTCACATGCAGCAAAAGAGAAGGACTTGCTTTTGAGGGAAAAGGAAAGTAAAAGGGTAGCACAATTGCTGGGCTGTTATCTCTGACATTCATATAATGCAGTGTATGTCCTTACCTGACATCTATGTGAGAGGAAAAGAAAGACGTTGATTGAAAAAGGTTAGCGGAGTTCTTCAGGCATGAAGTCATCTCCAGGCAGCAAAGTCACTGCAGTTTATAAACAGGTTCTGCTCTCACCCATCTGCATTCACAGACTTAGGGCACCATTTAACCCATTTGCTTCTTTAATACCCAGCTCTGGTTTTTCTTGCTATCAGTAGCACGAAACCAGGACATTGGGCCAAGTGCTAGGTTTAGGAAAGATGTTTGCAGCCACTGCCCTTGCCATCATGTCTTCCACAGAGGAGACGGGCACTGCACTGAGGAGGTGGGCACTGGCGTGGGTAACTTTGTCTCTTGTTTGCTGGGAAAGCGTGGCTGGTGCTCCAGACGTGCTGCCTTCTCTCATCCCTGGGCATGACTTTCTGTGTAACTGGGAGGTCAGACTCAGGCTGCAGATGCAGGCAGAAACGGCAGGGTGAGGACCACCGCTTGATCTAAAGCCTTCCCTCATCAACAACTACAACATCTCTTTCAGCAGCAGTCACTTTGCTTTCTGTTTATCTCTGTTTTCTAAGCACTGAGATTGACTCAGGGCATGTCTTCAGGTTCCTTTTATTTCTATAGGCAGGGCACCTACAATATTATTTCTATTCAGCTCAGAGCACATCATCCTGAAAAAAAAAGCAGTGCAGACATCCTCACAGTCCCTAGGTCTGGCAGATCTTGCAGAGCCAAGACTTCTGATGATGGAAGTCCAGGTACAGAAATGTAACCAAAGAGCTGTGGAAGAACCAGTATTATATTGATAAGAAATCGAGGCAGAGGGGTAGAGGCCTCTCTGTTTCCTTACCCTGGTAGTGCTAATTTGGCTGAGGTAGCCTGGGCCCTCAGGCAGTCCCACCTGATGGCTTGCTGTGGAAAACAGCGATTTTTCAGAGAATACAACACTCCCAAGCAAGGCTGACTTGTAGTAACAGTAGTGCTGAAGCTGCTCCTGCAGTTTCTGGGCATTGGTGTAAACTTGCCAAGAGCACAAAAGTTCTGGAAGCAGAGCTGCCTCCTCTTCGGACTCCTTGGCACAGTTTGCCCTGTAATGCTTGCAGATGACATTGTCTCTGTCACAAGATATAAAAGGCACGTGACAACACTTGCATCTTCTAGCACACTGAGCTGATTATGAATCTAAACAACATGGTAATCGCATAAACGCAGACTGGATGCTTTTCCATGGCACATAGGCCATACAGAGATAACCTACCCCCCCCAGGGCAGGTAACAGTGGAATTCAGTCGTGGTGGGCTCATGAAGCTAAGTTCAAACAATCTTTAGAGTCTCTCACAATATTACTTTGCAAGGTGTGATGAGACATTCCTTGACCAGTGACCACTGTCCTGCCTGCACGTGTGGAAGCGTTGCCAGCCATAACAGATTCAATTTCAGAGAGAGCATCTTCTGTGCAATTTGGTTTTAATCAGAATCTAGAGCAAAAAAAAAGCTTTGTGTCCCTTGCCTCTGAAAGGACAGTAATATCCAGTGCATTGTCTAAAGCTGTGTTTAACTGGAGTTGTACAGCCCAGCATTTGCTACTGCAGACAACAGCACAGGTATTTGTTCCCGCGTTGCTGTTTGAACCCAGATGTTCTCACATTTTAGTTGGAAAATCTTATTTATTTCCCCTTGCAGGTGCTGTTTTTCCACGATCTTTCAAATGCATTCCTATTTCTCTTTTTGTTTTTCATTTCTAGATGGAGGGCATTCCCTTTTAGCTGAGGCTAAAGATGGGTAACGCTTCTGCTTCGCATACTCTGGACAGCCTACTCCTGTCTTCTTTAATTCCAGGAATTCTTCTTTTTTAGAGAGGGAACACCCAGGTTCCAGGGAAATTCTTTGTGAAACTCGAGATCACGAGTGAGGGTGGCGGGACTGTGTCTAATGACTCACAGGTGCAAAAATGCGCAGCCATTTAAGAACTGCTTAAAAGCCACTTGTGCGTCTGTGAGAAAGTCTTCAGCTGAGCACTCCTCTGGCTCTGCAGGGACGGAAACCGCCGAGCTTTGCGAGCCTGCGGAGAGGCGGAACAAAAGCTCTCGGGGGTTGTGCAGGTATCTGCTCCCTCTCCTGGTAAAAAGGGCAAAGCACGGGCTGAGGGAGCTCCTTCCCCTGCACACCCTCTGCGGGGTTCTGCGGTGAGAGGTGAAGGTGACGGTGACAGTGGCAGAGGAGAGATGCGAGGCCTGGGCCTGGGCCTGGGCCTGGCGCGGCACCGGTCTCCCCAAAGCGGCGGCGTCGGGCTGCGCGGGCCCGGGCAGCCCCTGAGGGGCGGAGCGGGTTGGGTCTGGTGGGAAAAAGGGCCTCGTGTCCTTGCTATGAGCCCACACCGAGCGTGTGTGAGCCCGGAGTTAATACGCGGGATATTCTCAGTGGCCTGATGAAGGAAATGAATCCGAGTTAGTAGCAGAGTAACGTTTCGCCCTTCATGGTGCAGGGAGGAGTTTGCTGCTGGTTCCAGTCTCCCTGTTCAGCTTTCTCCTGATAGGGCTTTTGGAGACTTGTGAGATTGGGACCTGGTGTAGGTGTCTGTGGACAGGGTCTCTGGTAGCTCAGGAGCTGAAGGAACTGATTCAGTTGTCCTGTGTGCGATAAGCTGATGCTGCAGGTCGCTGGGAGAATGATTCCATTGCTAGGTCACTATCACAAGTATTACATGCACAGAAATTTCTAGAAAACCTGCTGCTGTAGTATCTAAATTTGAGGGGAGGAGCTAGCAACTAGACAATCTTTTATTACCGCAAACATCTAAATTATTCCTTCGGGTAAATTCCAAAAATTAAGCAAAGATGGGAAGACAAAAATAACTGCAGGAACGACAAGGAAATGTTCAGTACTGTAGCTGTAATGCTGGAATGGATATAAAGAGTCGAGTTAAATGAAAGGGAAACAATACACTAAACGTAATTAAACCCAAACATTAAGAGGATGGATTTGGGTAGAGATAAACTCAGCTGTATAAAACTTCTGGTCAACACCACAGCAGGCTTCAGGGGATTTAGTGGTGTGTAATTGGGTCTCTGTGCTCCTCAGGCATGCTCATCCCCTCAGGCTGTTGATGGGCATCTCATGTGTAATATTGCCCTCTGCACACATGGACAACTCATCTCTCTGGAAGTCTGTGGACTCAGTCTCTCCACTGGCTGCCAAACTCCTAGTTTGAGCTTCCTTGGAGATACACACATGAAAGAGTTCTTGGGAAACAGGGGCACTGCACTTTTAATATAGAAATGGGTGTAGCTGATTTTCAGAAATACCACTTGAAGATGATTCTTATTCATGAGTTTCAGTACAGCAGGCTGACTTCTCTCTTGGTTGTAATGTGTTAAAGATGATATGACCGACTTGGTACCGCAACAGCATGTCAAAATATGTTATCATGGTAAGAAATAGAAACTAGTTTCTTGTTGAGACCTATGTTCAGCAGTCTAGCTGCATTTGGCAAAGTACTTTTAAAAGTTTGTTTGAAATTATATTTATGTCCCACTGATTTTCAGTGGGACTGACATACATCCCAAATACTTAACTGAGAATTCAGGCTCAGTCTTGTAAGCATCCTCCATTGCTACTGAATTCAGTGGAAACTGAGGAAATTTGTCATCCAGTAGGAACAATAGCATTTTACAAGGTATGATCTTAATGAAACAAATGATGTATCTTTTCTGACATGAGTGAAAGGGAGAAGTACGAGGCCATAATATGTTTTGTTGAATAAAAGAGCAGCACATTGGGATGCAGGGGTTATATTAGGAAAGCCTTCAAATGTTGGATACTGTCAGATGCAATTCCTGGAGGCTGGGACCTGATCTAAGTTAGAAGAGCAAAATGAATAAATAGAGCAAAGAAAGCACGAATGTTGGTTTGGTGTAATATATTTAGTAGTAGCAGCGTGTTACACAGTACATAAATTCAGAAACAATTTGGGAACAGTTATGTTTCTGAGGGCTAAGGGAATGGAAGTCCAATGATTCTGGCTTAGCAGGACGCAGACAACTGTATAATGTGTATTAGCCTTACAGGTGACCTTCTTTTTGGATGGGGTTAACCATCATGCTTGTTTAGCCCTGGACATTTCCTCCACGGGGCCTGGTTCTGCTGGGTAGTTTTTGCACTCTGAACTAATGTCTGGAAGGAACTCAGCTGAAACCACAGCTTTTATTACACTGATGGCATCAGGCTGGACAGGAACCACGACACCAGTGTTAGCCCTACAGCCACCCTGAGGCACATACTTTCTATTTTGGACTGACCTGTTATGACTATGCCCATGCCTTTCCCAGTTTGGAAAGGAGAATTCAATGTGACCAGACATCAGGAAGATATTTTGGGTGAGATCTCACCACTGGGCGCTTCTGTTGTCTTGATTTGTATAATTTGTACTGTGGAGCTGTGAGAAAGTGTGGACCAGAGCCTTAACTCACGTGTGAAATACACATTTTGAAACAGAGTGAATGATTGATTTGAGGAGTAGTAACTGCTCACCTCTACAGATAACTCAATAAAGGTAACCAACAGAAAATAGCAAGACTCTGTTCAGTACTTCTCTATTTTTTAACTGTTCCCATGCATGGAAATTATACACCAGCTAATAGTTAGGGTACCATCTTGTTTCTGTTTCTCTGCAGAATTAATTAAAACCATCACCTGGATTGAACATACCAGGTGAGCCTCAGACCACAGAATAAGTCTGTGTCATGAAAGGGGAGTGCAGTTAAGAGGTTGTTAGTTTATGGGAAATGAGCTGTCGCCTACTCAGGTCCCTAGGACTGTAGATTTGTATAGTGTAAAACTACCACTGAGACTGGCCCTTAATGGCCAGCCTGATTTCAATACCTGGATGGAGATATAAAGAAGGGAATGTTGTGAGTTACGTTTCACATGGTGCTTTCACCTTAAACAGCGGCAGAAAACCTTGCGACCGGCTCTCCTCTCATCTCAGTGCTGTGGGCAGAATGAGCAGCCATCCAGGACTCACCAGCCTCAAACCTGCCATGGATTTGCTGAGCAGGAGAAGGAGGGTGACCAAAGGGGGCTTTAGCACCACCTGATACAGTATATCTCCTCTGGGGCAGGATGAGGAAGGTGCTGCAGACCGTGACCATCACAGCTGTATCCAGCTGTATCCGTCTAACAAAGCCCAGTGAAGAGCAGGGCCAGAGGGAAACACAAATCCTTCAACAACCTGAGCCACGCATTCTCTCTGCACAGTCTCCCTTCATTTCCCAATGCTATCAGTCACAAAAATTGTCATCCTGATTTGAAAAGCTGCTGTCTATGGCTATATATAGGCTGTTCTGTGTGTGGCTCAGCACTGAGCTTTTCACACACATTAATATCTCCTTGTGTCATGCAGGGAAGCGCTGCCATTACCTACTGGTTAAGGAATACAGCACACAGCTTAGGGCCACAGCCTTGCCAAGGGTGATACACACCTGCTTTGCTGTCTTAGAAAAACAGGCTCGTGAAATCAGTGGGACTTGTCATGGGTGTATCTCCAGGACTGCAGCGTGTTGGCTTTCCCAGGAGAGGACCTGTCGTGCTGCACGCAGGTAGAAACTGCAGCTGCCGACAGAGAGGAAGCGGATGAAGTTCGGATGTGTTTTTGTGAATGAAGCTTATGTCCTGGTGACCCACCTCCAGCAGAGGGGGAGGAGAGGGAATGTTCCTAAACGTGCATTCCCAGAGGCAAACAGAGTGCAAACTCATCTTTCCCCACATAACACACATGCGTAGAGTGGCCTGGAAAGCACCAGACGCTCCTTGTTAAAAGTTGGCATCTCTTCAACACAGCTACCAGTGATTTTTCCATAAAACACATTAAGATTCAGTATAAATGCCATTATGGATTTCACACCACATTAAAAGGAGTGAGTGATTGACTACATTCCCAGTAGCTTATTTTTCATCCTTTGACAGCTGTTAACCAGACAGAAGCATTATTAGTTCAATTTCTCATGCTGTAAAAATATTTGGATATAGGAATTTGGCCAATTTTTTCCTTCTTGTTTCTGGTTTCCTATCAGATTTGGTTAGATTGTTTTGACAACTCTAGAATGTAGCTAGCACAGCATCTTCGCACGAATGCTGCTTGTAGATCCAAGCCTCCAGGTTTGCTAAGCAGATTTGAAGCTTGAACTAAAGCAGCTCTAATTAGAGCACTCCAAAGTTTCAGGGTCGTCAAGGGCTTGAATATGTTTTGCTCTTGACAAAAATAAGAGCTGCTTGTGGGATGTGAGGTTCAAAAGTAGGATCTCCCTGCCATGGTCAATAGAGAACACATGAAAAATAGATACTGAATGGTAATGCTGAGTTGAATCAGGTTTTGCCTTGTGTAGGCTACAGACAGGAGAATATCCTTCTTATTCATCAATCTCTTCAGTTTTTATTATGAATTGTCTGAGAGAACTTCAGCGCTGTCTGTCTTCTGGAATGTGCAGTCTCTTAAAGGAAACAAACTCCTTTGCAATCAAGTGTCAAAGTTCTTAAAGCGTGAAGTATGGAAATAAAAGAATTTCCCAGGTACCCAACCCCCCTGTCAGAGCTGGCAGTGTCTGCTGCAGCCCCTGGGGAATCTACTCTATCCAGGCATTATTCATCATTTCAAGCACAACGATTGTGCAAAAGCAGCAAGGTGAGGGCTACACGGAACAAAGTCGTGCTCTCAGTCACTCAGGGGCAAGGCAAGGCAGCAGCACTGAGGTCATTAAGTTGCTTTGCATTTAATTCAGAGGAGCCAGCAGCAGAGCCCGAGCATTTCTGAGGTGTTTGGGTGTTACAAGAGGTGCCGCTTCCCTCCCGTGAGCTTGGGGCTCCACCAACCCTGCGATGGGAAACTGAGGGGCATGGTAAATCCCAGCTGTGTCTGAAAGAATTGCTTTTGTTGTGGGAAGCAAACACCTGAACCCTTCTCAAGGTATTCGTCTGAATATGAATTACACAAGTCTGTAGAGCATGCAGAGAGGAGAAGTTTTGGACTGAACATAGAAGGAATTTGAACAGTACTTTCCTGGAATATGGTTATTTTCAAACCAAGTCTGAGTTATGAAATGTAAATGTTAGTGGTCATAGCTAAATTACAACGTTACTTCTGTTCTTCAAACATTTAAATACTCTTTGTTTGGTTTTGGTTTTTGTAATAGGCACACTGGAAATAGGCACATTGCAGGAGCATAAAGCCCTTACTGGTGAGCAGCATAAAATTGCTATTGCAACAGTTAAGTTTGCAATTTTAGCATTCTTAAACAATACTAAGTACTCATTTCTTGTTCCAACTAAATATTTATTACTTTCTATGCAGATATATAATGTTCTAAGTAAGCTAGTGGCAGAGAAAATACACATTTACCTTGCCCCAGCTTAGAGCCAGGTTAAGCTTACATGATAGAGGTTCCGTGCCACAGGAAGAATAGGAGAGCCAATAAAGAAGTTCTTCCTGTAGCTAAAAATACCTGGAGAGGCTTCATAAATGAGTAAGCAACAACCAACCAAGGAGAAAAAGATGCTGTGTCCATGGTTCCTTCTTTACATCTACCCTGACCAACGTGGGCACTATGGAGTGGTAAACCAGGTCACAGAGCCAAGCAAGCTCCAGGCATGAGGCATTAACACCCATTAATCACATGAATTAAGACAGAAACCTACCTTTATTTTCCTAGGCTTATTCATATAACCAATTAATATCTCAACCAGCCAAGAACAGGCGAAGACCTAACAGTGTTTTGGTGCATTCCTTGGGGAAATACTACACAGAGACAGCACTATTAATTTAGCCAAGATTCGTTTAGACAGCAAGTTAATTTTAATGGATGGAAGCAGACAGGAAAACCATTTTTCAGAAAACTGTGAGAAAGTCAAGTTTCCTTTCCCCTTACTTGTTGTCTGCCTCCATTGAACACACTTCCATTTGAAGGCAAAGATAGGCAGAAAGCACAGCAAAACTTCTGCTGAATTTCTGGGATGTTCAGGCCAGGTAACTGGGATGACTGAGCCACTCATTGGTGCTTTACTGGGTAAGGGGATTTTCCCCCCAGCTCATCTGCACACTGAAACTGTATCAAAGCCTGAAATAACACAACAATATATTAAAATCAGTTCTCTTAGGTCTCATTAGCATTAGAAAAACAGCTTCCTGGAGCTAAGCCAATGAATTAACTAATTTTTTCTTTTTAGGGTGCCTTGTAATGATTTGACTGAAGATGGGGAGGGAAAAAAAATGTGGCAAATATTGGTGGCAAAAACTGGTGCCATCCAATTTATAAGCAAACTAGGTTACTGTAAAGTCGTCCTCGTCACCGAGTGCCAAAGTGCAGTATGCAGTTCTCACCTCCTTGTGGGTTGCCATCTGCCATTACATCCCCCTCTCCTTCTTCTCTCTCCCTGTTGGGGTAAAGTTGGACTGTCAGGGGGTTTGGCAGGCGGTGGTAAAAAAAGCCCAATGCTGTGAGTTCCTTAGAGGCCAGTGCAGCCTGCTTCTAGGATTGCTGCAGTCTCTGCCTCCAGGCAATGAAGTTACACCGACCTTGCACTGCTCAGTCCCCAAATTGCTGTGAAACAAGTGCACTGAATTTTTTGCAGTGACATGTTCTGCCTTCTTGCACAGCACTGCAGCAGTCAGTGACTGTGCCACACTAGTAAAGCAGGGCTTTTAATGTTTGAATAATGCATCTTTGGGCATTTAAAAATAGCTTCCAGTGTTTGTTTTCAACAACTGCATCTCCTAACAGCTCATGGGAGGCTTTTTCCCTTTTTTTTCCAGTGTGAAATTCTGCTGATGTTTGTGCAGGTGATTGCACCCAAGCAGAGATTAGGCTCCTCTGAAGGAAAATTTCACTTGGAAATCATAAGGCAAAATGGAATCCACTAATTGATGTGTAACAACCAATGAATTGGGCATGGAGAAAATATCTGCTTTCTACCTCAACAGTCTGCTTGCATCACAGGCTGCTTTTGCAGCACACAGTAAAAGTAAGTCCCAAGTGTTACTGGCCGAGACCATGCCTTCTTTAAAATCTAAAGCAGATTTTAATAACTGTTTTCTGCTATAGCTGGGCCCAGCTATGGGGTTTATATGAAAGGAAAATTCATTGACCATGAACAAAGAGCATGCCTCTGTTTGCCCAGGAAATCTCTCCTGTAGCCAGTTCAAATCCCTTTTTACATCCAGATGAGTCTTTGCACTCCTGGCTTTTTAGGAAAAAGAAGCAGGGCACAGTGTAAGCTGTGTAAGTTTATGAAATGTTAGTTATCATTTATTTTTTTGCTTATGCAAGACAATGCTTGAACCTTTTGGACAAGATCTGCTCTGTGAAGACCATGACAGTCATGTTAAAGTTAAAGCCTGAGAGTCAGGAAAAGGGAACGTTCAAGAGGGGCTCTTTTGTACACGTGGCTCCATATCTGCCATCATTTCATCCTTACATCCCATTCCAACACAGGGAAATGAAGTCTAATGAGTTTTTAGGCAACTCGTGCTATAACCTATATTTTATTCTATTTTAAGTTTGTAAAAACATAAGTTTAAATGAAATAGCCCTGTCTGGCTCTTTGGAGTTAAGCAGGCAATTAATAGAAACCAGTGCAATCTAAGCACCCTGACTCATGTTCCCTGAGGCGAAGAGCTGCTGTGGCTCAGGATGCTCTATTTTGCAGATTAGTTCTCACAGCAGTGTCAGCAATAAAATGTTTGCACCTCAGCCACTGCAGTGCCAGAGCAGACATATCCCTGTGAATTCATCTTTACAAAAAGCCGTATGCCCACACCAGACCATGAACAAAGGTTTTCTTCACCTAGCTCCTCTACAGAAGTGTTATTTCTAAGCACTGGGGCAAGGTTGGCATTTGGGGATGACAGGACTGGATTTGCCAGAGCTTCTCTGTGGGTGCTGTGCAGCCAGTGGGTGCAGGACTGGGTGTCATCATCCGTGGCAGGACATTTCTCCAGGTACCTGCTCAGTATTTCTGGCAGAACAGGGATTAGCAGAGGACTCCAAAGTCCACTGAACAACTGTCCATTTTTTCCACACAGAATGTAGCACTTAGACCCCGTGCACTGAAAGGGAATGTTCTGGCATCAACCCTGTCACAAAAGTGGCTTATTTTACATGAGGTGTAAAAAGACTTCACACTAAGATGAATTAACAATTATTTGCCATGATGTGATGCAGCAGCCTTGTCCTTTCAGAGGCATTGATGCGGTTTTACCCTGGGCAACACATATAGATCTATCTGTCCCGGGGCCGTAAGACTTCACACAAATCTGCCAGGCACTCAGCTCCAATACCCTTCACATGAGGTTACTGGTTCAGCTTGTATCTATTGCTTAATCAATGAGAAATAAAACTCCAGTTGCTGCCAAACTGCTGCTTCAGCTAATAAAGGCTTGGTCTGCTTTGCCTGAGTATCCTAATTAATAAGAATGAAATATTTTAAGTAGATCTGATATATTTGGAAGTTGTTTTTTGTTTTGGGTTTGGGGTTTTTTTTGTCTTTCACCAAAATGGGAACTCAGTAATGCCTGGAGTTTTATTTGTCACTGAATTACTCTTTAATTGGAACCGATTGCCTGAGCTGCTGTTTGTAACTGCAGCTCTCCCTCTGCTCTGTTCAGGGGAAAACCTTTAATACCACCACTGTCTTCTGCAAAACAGGCATAAAAATGTTAATATGCAGTCAGAACAAAATGCCTGGCTGCAGTGAGCTTCACACTTATTTTACTGTGCTCTTGGTTTCTGTATATGGCGATATCAAATCCACTTCTCTGGCTGTAGATATTTAAGTACAGTTTAAAGAAATCAGAAAAATGATGTTTTGTCAGAAGGTGAGACCTCGGCTCTGACACTGTTATCTATTTTTTCAAGTACCTAATTCCTCTTCCCAGGGAAGTCAACAGGAATAATGTTTTCCCCCTTCTACACTTTTTATGGGTCATATGCCAAAAGCATATGATGTGGTTTACTTTGAGATTTTTTCCATGATTATCTGCAATATAATCACTAAAGTCAACAGTCCTCTGGAAACAGGGTATACAGTCTCATCTGAATAGCTTTACTCCTCAACACAATAAAGAATTGGACTGGATTCCCATTTGTTAATTTATTTTATCCATGTGGACAGCTCTTCTCTTTGGAACAGCACGTTAAATATCATCCATTTAAATGATTACTCTGTTAGAACTTATTCTATTTTTCAGATAAAAATTGGTGGGTGTTCTTTCTTTTTTTTTTTAAGAAAGAAGAAGGTTAAAATGTGACTTTAAGATGAAAAGCACATCTTTTGTCATAGTAAAATAATTTTAAGGCAGGTCAAGCTTTGAGTTCAAACTAATTGTTAATATTCCTTCAAATTAGTTATGGATTGTCACAGTCAAAATCTGTTTCTTTACATTAGCATGACATTTTCCATCCCTTAAGTTCTCACAGGAACATATGTACATTTTGATGACAGGTTTTTTTCAGAAAACCTGTAAAATGCATGTTTGAAATGTGGATGTAGTCTCAAACTATTCTTCAGAACTAGAAGACAAAACCCGGTAACATTAGGCCATTTCAAGTTAGCAATGCCAATTGCTCTAACTTGTCTCTTTAAAGTCTCAGAATTGGGAATGATAAGGATTAATGAACTTAATTTCATCCAGAAAACTCCCAAATGCTTTCACATGTTTCTTATGTAGAACAAATAAACCACACAACTGTTCCTACTGTGCTATATTTGTGAAAGATTAGCATATCTACATTTCTTTCTGCTCTGGAAATGTTTCTAGAGAGCATATTCTACAGGTGGAAACGTAAAGTACCTGACACTGCACTTACTTCAAGTTTATGCTGATGTAAATCAAGTCTGGAGAATCTTCTCAGCATAAAGCCTGTCTAAATGAAACCCAGAGTAAAGCCTTATGAAAGTTCTTCCTCCCATTTAACTTACTAGGACAATTTTCTATTAATGCTCCATTCAGATTAGTCAGTGTATTGTTCTAATAAAGAATTTCTTAATTGCACTCATTAAAAATCATCAAGACTTTACAACATTACATGAAAGACTGAAAGTTAAGACATGTTTCAGTCATGTGAAATTAAGAACAAAATTAAGAACATCCTAGGGACACCATGGGCATCCATCAGATGAGTGACTAAAGATAAACCATGGCATGTAACAGTATCCACTTAAGTGCCACGACCCCATCTGTAGACTAATGAGAATTCATTACAAAGATACTAGAGAAAAGCAGATTACCTTGGATCTATGGCAAGGTAAATCTGGTTTTGCTTATTGTCTGTTTGTTTGTTTTCCGAGTCCTTACAAATGAACAGCCATTATATTCTTTATTGTGCTTTTATAGTTTTCCCCTCTCCATCAAGTTGAAAAGATTAGTATTAGAAACCTGATTCAGATCCAATCCCATCTATTGATCTGCTTTTTGAAACACCTGAGCTTGAAGCAGGAATATTTCTTCATCTGCAGCCTCACACGGGCTTTAGCAAGCATCAGCTAGTCACATAGGAGAAGATTTTCATGTGGCCACTGATGATATATTTCCTTTAACATGTATGATTTTTCTGGAAATGTTTATCACAGACCTTCTGAAAACTACAAAGAAGTGATGGAAGTGGCTGGCAGAGTACATGTACAACTGGCACAACCAGCCACAATAGTCTGGAGAAGGAGAGGAGGAGCAGGAAAACGTATGGCATCTGGAGAAGAGGTGGAAACAGGGAGAAGAGTCCAGTGTGGTGTGGCATGCAGTACCAGCACTTCTCAGAGCATCAAACCCATGCACCAGCATTTCTCAGACCAAGTTAAATAACAAGTAAGTGGTTTTATAGCGAAAATTCTAACCCTCCATATGATCAGATATTAGTAAAATATGAATAAATATATAATGTAAAGTTAAAGGAGAAAGTGTGTAAGTGAAGAGGGAAGGTATAGGGAAAGGTATTTACATCTTCTTCCTGACCCCTCAGGGCTCGCATCTTTACTCATACTTTATGATAATGATTAATGTTTCTTTAGAGAGAGACTTGCTGAGCTCTGTGGATTGTTTTGGTGGCTCAGGCCAGGAAGAGGAGTGTGAAGTCCTCTGAGGCAGGTCCCTGAATGTGTTTCTCTGTGAAACTGGGAACCTACAGCTCACTTTGCAATCAGAAACCTCTGTGCTGGAAAGGCATACACAGGTCATGTGTTCACACAGGAGTTCCCAGGTGGACAGAAGCTCCTTACTCTTGTTAGCATTCTACCACCTAGATGCTGTAAGGTGTCTGTCAAGGTCTATCAGAGCAAACCTCATTTCAGTAATCCCTGCTGATGCACGGTTAAGAACTTTAAAGCAATGCTGTGAATGGCAGCAGTCTGGAAGCTGCTGTAAATTGTACCTAAGTTGGGCTAGATCAGTAAGATCCAAAGTCTCCTCATATTCTGCTCTTTCTTACACCAGGATGAGGTTCTAATAGTCTTCTGTCTTAAAGATATCATGGCACAGAGAAAGAGGACATTATCCCTTCCACATAAAGCATGGAAACACTTACCAACAGTGCATTTATCCAGTCAGATCTAAGCCTGTACATGTCTCCTGCTTGGTTATGACTGCAATCAGTCCCCTCATCTCCACCCCATACCGAGGTGTCCTGTTAGGAAAGAGGACAGCTCAGCAGTTTAAGTCCTCACTGGTGAATAGAAATTCTGCTGTTCCCTGTTAAGGTTTGTTGTGCATGAGGAATAAATTCTCTTGCCTGTAATATTCTGGCAATGAGTACTTTCTGGAGATTGATTAAATGCTCCAGCTTTGCTCAGTCTATTAATCTCAGCAGCCATTTATTGCTTCGTATACTGCAGTGCATTGGGGATTATCCCTTAAGCACTGTGTGTAGGAAGCATGTAGCAGCCAGATACAAATCTTCTGTCTTGGAAATGCGTCTCTGCAGATGAGGAAAAGGAGCTGTCAGTAACAGCCAGGATAGTTTATATTGGCACCGGATGCCTCAACCTTTTGTCATCAGTACTGCAAGCTCCCATTTCCCACATCGAGTAAGTGATACTGGCTCAGAACCCGTGGTGCAGCCTAGGGTAGCACTGCTGCTGTGCCTTTGCTTGCCTGTTAATGCCTGGTGATACCTGAGTCAGTGGGAAGGGGCTTAAATCACCACAAACTCCTTAGAACAGTGTGAGCAATTGCTGGTGGGTATCGGCCGGGACACTCAGCCTCTTAATCCACTGAACTGTTACCACCACCTGCAAATGTTGCAGGTATTATTATTCTGCATGTTAAGCAAATCCTTGAAGGTAACATGTGCATCCTAGGGGACTAGGCAAACATCGATCAACCATGGTAGCATTGAGGCTACCAAAATGGATGCACCAAACCCTAAGAAGTCTCTTACTTTATCCTGAGTCTTTGACTACATTTTTTCTTTTGTCTTGCAAAAACTGATGCTTAGCTGGCAATATTAGCTTCAGTGGAGCTATCTCACTCTACAGCAGCAGAGGGATGGGCTCCTCATTGCTTAGCCACTGCCACTGACTTTGAGAAATCATCTCAGGATTGTCACTCTCTAAATCCTTTACCTGGTTAGTTGCTTAATACTGGATCATCTCTCATTTCAATAATGTAAAAAAAAAAATGGGCACATGCATCAGGATGAATTCCCTCTGCACTGAGCCTGCAGTATAGTTAACCAGGTTGTGTTTACCTTTCTAGGTATTTGAAGGGATTTGTATAGCACTTATGTGAGAGAGCTTGATAGCCAATAAGCAATGAGGCACGTGCACAGAGAGAAAAGACAATGTGAGCAGGGTGTCCTGATGCTCCTTGCTTTCTGCCTTTCACTGTTTATCCTGCATAACGCGTCAGCATTTAGATGTGTCTGTCTATTTATGCTCATCTGTTCTCCCTTTGTGCACTTCTAAGCCCTTGATTTATTGCCTTGCTAGCCCACCAGAGTGTTTTGCCCACCCTGACTCTAGACCATGTTTCTGATGGGCAGCATCTTCCAGACTTGAAACCCTTAACTTACAGGCAAAGGTGGTGTAGAAGATAGAGAATAGTTTTGAAGCTGAACATTGCATAAGGAGGATGATTTACAGGGCCATATGAAGTCATGGGATTTGAAATCATGGGATTTGAAGTCCTCTGGAAACAACACAGACAAGACCAGCAGTTCTCAGGGCACCTGGCCAGGCTACAGAAATAGCTTCTTGATACACAGAGTTCCTCAGACTAGAAAAAATGAAGGACAAGTGGAGGAAAAGAGGTTGGAGCAAAGAAAGGAAAGTATAGAAGTGCCAAAGAAAGAAAGAGGGTTTCAATCTGACCTGGCAGCTGCCAGAAGAAAATCCTCAAGATAACAGAGGACAGCCTGGCTGTAACAGGGTGGGCAGCTAGTGGCTATGTGGCAGTGTGGCTAGTGTGGCAGCACAGGGGCATTGTCAATAGGTCATTATTACTACTGTAAAAAATACTCATTCAAAGCTGCCATCCTTTTGCCTCCCCTTACCTCTGGCATCTCAAAACTGAGATTACCAGTTTCAAGATGCCAGACTTTGGCAAAACTTTGCAAGCCCAGATCCTACTGGTCCCCAGTACTTAATCTACCAGGAAGAGGCACTTGGCACTTGCTGCCCCAGTCACAACACAGTTCAGTCTGACAGACCAAACTGCTCCCAAAAATGCTATGAATCTGGTACAGCCCTTCAATATGCTGGTGGTTCTCAATAAGAAATACTCTTCACCAGGACCCTAAGCCTTTCCACAAAGAATTCTTTTATTAAATTTAACTCATTATTAACTACAACACTACATTCCTACTACTTACGCCTTTCATTTCCCTCTCTGCATAGTTCAAAATGACCTCAAAATTGTGTGTATGCACCTTTGGTGATGTTAATATTGAAGCACATCAAGGACAACAGAGTCTTGTTTTATTTACTTAGTGAAGCCACATCTTGTCTGTTGATTAAGCATCTTCAACTTCTTTTTTCGCATCGGTTGTCTCTAGAATTCACAACAAATCCAAACAGATAATGAAGCTGCTAATCTTGAAAGGCGAAGAAAATAAGTAAAATAAAATAAGAGAGTAGCTTCCTACAGAGAGAAAAAAATCTGGACAGTACACAGAAATCCCTTTCTGGGCCTGTCAGTGGAAGCTCTCACATGGATCATCCACTCTGCTCGACAGCTGAACAACGATCAACATTCAGGAAAGCACACGCAGGCTGCAAAATGGCCCCTCGTGCCTGCTGGGCTGGCGTGCTCTCTTCTATTGGAACGCCCACGTGGACATGCAGAGCACACAGCAGGCATGCTTCACAACTTTCATTTCCCAAGTAGTATCTCGAAACCAACGTGCTCCCTCTTCATGGGGCACCAGGCGTTTCAGGTTGTGTGCTGCTGGCAGCAGCGGGTCAGAGGGGCATCTTGTGGGCTGTTCGACCTGCCCTGGAAGTCTCCAAACCTCTGGCAAGTGACCTTGAGCTCTAATCTTTGGTCTCAGTGTCATGCAGAGCATAGCACTTGATTATAACTCCTCAACAGAAAGCCTACTGTCACTCTGCAGAGGCTTCCATACTGGTGGCATATGGGTTATTTTTTCTCTGTCCAAGGAAAGGTTTCGTTAGCCATTGTTGCAGAGGGATAAGAAGACAAATGTTAACAGCATTCATCTTCAGACTAGTCACCATGTTCAAAGACTTTCTGGGTTTGGGGTATTCTTTTAAGTTTTCATTAGGGAAAATAGGTAACAATTTACAGATATTCACTCCCAGTCTTGCCAAAACATTGCTGTTGCCACCAGGCATAAGTTAGCAGAGAAATATTCTTTTTGTTTCTAAACTCAGTGGGTTGGTATGGAGACAAACAATGTGTGCTGAAAACTGGGAACAACATTTTTGCAGAGCTGTCTCTAACTTCCTGTGACTGGACAAGCCTTATGATAGGCAGGGAAGATAGCTCTTCGTGGCAACACGCAACGCAGCCGCAGTGCTCCGCTCAGTGTCAGTCTCCTTGGAGTTCATTAGAAGCAACCAGGCAGTGTATGTTTCCAGTGGGCCTATTTCCAGGAAAATACCTCTCGACAGTCTGAAGTCATTCAGCCATCACTGGTCATCCCAATTCTGCTGCAAAATCCCCTCTAACCAATCTCCACTTCTGCCTGTACAAGGATAAATCAGTAGAAATGAAGATAATGAAAACATTTCATACATAAAACCAAATTATGACACCCTGGGAAAAGGTTGGGATAATTATAAATGGGATTTGTGAGTTGCCAGTTTATCAGGGTCTTTTTAAAAATCGATGAGCATGTAAATAAGAATTAATTTGATGTAGTGTACTGATTGCTAAAGCTTCAACAAGCTTCTCAAAGAAGCTAAGCCTCTTGAGAAGGTGTCCTAATAAATTGTCACATACACAAATGAAAAGGTAGGAAACAAAAGACAGGGCTAAACGGTCAGGTTTTGCAGCAGAGGTTGGCTATCAGATCATAGATACTAGTAGGGAAATCTGTGCTAAGGCTTGTGCTCTACCAGATGCTTACAAGTTACACAGCAAATGGGTAGAGAGTGAAGTTGCAGTGTCTGCAGATGGCACAGAGAGTCAGAGTAAAGCTTGACCATGAAGATGTGCAAAGAGGATTGTTGCTGTGTTTTATTAGGTGGTGACAAAACAGCAGAAGAAACTTGGTGTGAATACACACAGTGTAACACACGGGGGAAAAATAATATGAACTATACAGACATAGTGATGGGGTATAAATTAACTCTTGCCACTCAAGAAAGTGGACTTGGAGCAATTTGTGGTGATCAAAAAAGAAGCAAATTGTATATTAAACATTGTTAGAGAAGGAGCAGAGGAAAATAACAGTAAAATGATCATACCACTGTAAAAGCTATCATAGATTCCCATCTTGAATATAGCAGATTGTGGTGGGTTGACCTTGGCTGGCTGGACACCAGGTTCCCACCAAATCTGCTCGATAGCTCCCCTCCTCAGCTGGACAGAGGAGAGAAAAATGTAACAAAAGGCTCATGGGTCAAGATTAGGGCAGGAAGAGATCACTCACCAGTTACCATCGTGGCCAAAACAGAGTCAACTTGATTTATAACCAACCAAATCAGAGTAGGGTAATGAGAAATAAAACCTAAATCTTAAAACACCATCCTCCCCAACCCTCCCTTCTTCCTGGGCTTAACTCTACTGGCAGTTTTCTCTACCTGTGCAGTAGGGGGATGGGGAATGTGGGTTGCCATCGGTTCATTACACGTTGTCTCTGCTGCTCCTTCCTCCTCAGCCAGCCCTTTGACCTCATCTACCACAGAAGTGCTTTCTGTTCCTGGAAAGAGCCACAACCAATGTGAAGGTTTTCAGAGAAAAGTGACATTTCTTACTCCTTGCTTACTTACTCTACTGCCATGGAATTTTCCCCAGTGTGGGTCTTTAGAAGACTGGAGTCAAGACTGGAATAGGACTGTTAAACCTGGGGCCAGAAGAGTAGCTCACATGAACTTTGAGGTCCCTTGCAGGCCTCTGGCTTGATAAGTTCCACTGCAGATAAGCTCAGTGATGCCGCTGTCACCTTCTGACTGCTCAGGAACAGGGTATCTAGAAGTATGTCCTGTATATATCCACATCAGTCACTATTTTGTCATGAGCCACAAATTCACAGTCAGACAGCAATGAACTCTTGTGGCTCATGACAAATCATGGTATTTTTACACTTAGGTGAGAGTAAAAGGAAAATGCAGATTTCCAGTGACCAAAATGCACCGTGTCCACCATCAGCCCCAAGGAGCACAAATTTCTAGCTCACAGCACTGAGGGACTACCTTGAAAGAAGTCGAGCACCACAACAAAACAATAACTTACAGCAAGATAAAAGCCCACTGCTGCTTTATCTCTACTTCTTCCAGAGCAGATAATGTGAAGCAGTTAAAGAGAAGCATCTCATTTCAGCAGAAATCTTCTCATGTGGAGAAGTCCTGAGCGTGAAATTAACCTGGGGTTTTTTTTAATTCCAAAATGTTCCCGTGTCAGATAGTCCCCCATGAAGCTTAAGGCCATTTAATTGCTTTTATTATCAATGTACAGTTAGGATAATATTGTAGACACAACTAGAGATCCCCATTAGAAAAGGTATCCCCTATGTAGGTGCCAGGACTGTAGAAAGCTGAGGTCTACATCGTACTAAACTTGTATGTTGGGAAGACACGAGGCAGAGGTTTTTATTCAGGATGACAAATCTAGACCAGTCTTCAAAGACAGACAGACCACGCTGCAGAAAAAGGGGACAGGCTACAAAAGAGCCATCAAATTACTTCAGAGGAGTTTCTAAATATTCTGCTGTGTGAATGAAGTGATTAATGGGCTTGCTGTTTCTCCTCCTATCTCAGTAGATCTCGTGGTTGATAATTACATTTTGATCTTCATTAAAATGTCACCCCTTTGCTAAAATCTTTGCTGGGTTCATGGGTCAGACAGTTAACATTTGGTGGGATTAATCACTCTAGAGGGTTCAAAAACATCTCCAGTATTGCCCAAGGAGGCTGTTTTGGGATAGAGAAGCAAGACACATGGAGGAAGGATTCGTGGAATCTGAGAATACAGTGGAGCCAGTGCATGGCTGAAGTTACCTCCGTACCGCTGCGTTCATGTCCCTCAGGTGACGGGATCAGATACAGCCATGACAATAATGCCAGCTCAGCAAATCAGCAGGTGTACTGAAGGCACTAAAACCCCTTTATTAATCCACGGGGTTGATTTTGCTTCCTTACACCCACAAAGCAGTAAAATAGCTGCTGCTTGAAAGCACTTTAATAGTGGTTAATCTGATGAATGTGGTACAAACCCAAATAACTTCTTGTCAGCTGTTTACTGCACTTAGGGTTGTTTAAAGTAACAGTTGATAGGAAGGCTCAGAGGGCTGAAGAACAGGAACCCAAAATTGATTTCAGCATGTGTCGTTACACAGTAGAGAGCCCTTGGGCTGAGAGTTGCACTCTTCCGGCCCCAGCTTTGTCACCCCAAGAGGTTACTGTGGCTCTTTATGTGTAATCACCCCCTGGCACGAGGGTCCCAGCCAGCTCATCACCGGGCACGGTCAAACGCATGAGCACTTCTCAGTCTGCTCTGGTGTAAAACCACCAAGGTTAGCACAGCCCTGCTTCAAACCAGCATTTGCTGTCTGCCTGACAAGTGGTGTCTTGGTGAAGAGAGTGTGGTTCAGTCCTGCCTGCAAATCCCCTGGCCTCTGAAAGGTGCAGCAGGAGTGCACTGTCACCATTTGGGCCAGAAGGTGTTGAGGAGCCAGCAAGCGTGACCAAAACGATGCACTGCGTTAATGCCCGAACTGGGTAAACCCCTGAAAAACTGCATGCTCAAGAAGATTCTCACAGCTTTCTGTGAGCTCTGCCTTTTCTGCCAAGTCTCTTGCTCTTGGTTATTGATGATCTATAAGTCAGCAGTGCTTATTCAACTCTAAAAGCCCTGGAGGGGGTGAGGAAGGGTGTGCTGTGCAGGAACGTTAGCTGCCATCTACCTGTACTCGAGAATTAACATTCACATTTAAGCAGGTCAGTCTTTAAGTCAGCTCCATTTGAGTTCTGATGCTTTAAAAAGTATCTTACTTGTGTTAGTGTGCTGAAGACTCTAATAATTATAGTTTTTATAGAGGCATCACAGAGTGATATGACTTAATGTTCTGAAGTCTTGTGTTCCCATGTAGCTCAGCCTATTCAAGTAAGCCATGCTAAGGTTTTGCCTTTGTGTTAATATGATCCTAAAAAGAAGTGGACTAATACTAGCTTAGGCCTAACATTATTAAAGTCTGTTATTTCTTTGCTTTTCCTATTACCTAATTTGTAACTCACACTGGGTAGTAACCAAAGTGCCTGCTGGGAGACTTTTTAAGCAGGTTTTCTTTGCAGCCCATTTGCTTTCTTATAATTGAACGAGGTGGGGCTGAATCTGCCAGTCAGTTTTAAAAGGCTTTTTGTAAGGATGTTATGAGCCACCACTTCATGTTTAGATCTGTGATTGCTTTTGAAAAGGACTGTCTTTTGAAAAGAGATCTCAGTTTGTCAAACATTGGAAAAGTTTACTTATTTTCTTGAAATGCAATTATCCCTAGGGTTCTAGAAGTGGTAATGATGAAAAGGCTAAATGAAGCTGACATAATTTATATCATTTATGTCAATTGATCAGCTGACACAAACAGTCGCTGCCTTATTTTACCACATCAGAATATTGAAACTACTGTGCCCAAATTCTGTTGTGATTTCCGATGGGTTGTTATGTACTCATTTGTTAAGGTTACTCAATCTATTTGATGTCTGTATAGCTCTGGTTCCCTGCTATTAATATTGGACCACTACAGCACTTGGGAAAAGAAAGCTGATCAGCACCAGGGAGAAAATTACATTTCTGCCCAGTTAGCTGGAGCACCCAAAACATGATTCACACTGGCGCTGCTTTATATTGCCTCTCTGAGTTATTCCTCATCCAGTACCAGTGCTAAGAGGACAGTAAATACCTGACCTGACATACAGTCTGCACAAACAAAGTTATGCCTTCAAAACTTCTGGAACAAATCTGAAGCAGTCAGGTGAGTTGCACGACTTAAGAGCTTTTCATCACCCAGCTGCAGCACTTCAATTCCCCATTGCCAGGTACCTAAAGCCTCACGTGATTTCTCTTGGAACCACAACCTAAGCCAATTAGTCCCCAACTCTTTAAAATCCATCTGCTTTACTATTAAACTGATAAACTGTGAAGTCTTATCCCGTTGTGTATAATCTCTCTCCTTCAGAGCAGTTGAGCTGACACACCGAAGAGGCTGCGCAGCAGCAGGTTGTCCACACTCCTGCTATGAAATACAAGATGTGTGTCCTCCCTGACTCACTGCTGCTGGACCTGACCCTGGCTGCTGTGGATGTGTGAATAATACAGGAGTTTGCAGATAAGTAGGACTTTATAAGTAACATAAGGCCACGGCTGGTGGTGATAATGTTTTCCTGGTATAGAAGCAAAACTGTGTGGCACAGGTCTGGTATCTCAGGTGCTATGTCTCTGTGAGATGTGAAAAAATCAGGGGTTGGTTTTGAGGTTTTAGCAATCAGGTTTAAACATCAGCTAAAAAACTTGGGTCTTACTTTCATATCCTCACTGGGACTGGTAACAGCAGATATCTCAATGGTGACATTGTTTTCTAGCTGACTCATCATGGCATTGCTACAAAATCTTGTTGCCATTCATGTCTGAACTGGTGGCTTGGGGAACCACCATATCTGGAGGTTGGGAAGACAAAATTATATCAATATCTGAAGATATCTTTCTCCTGTTGCATTGTGTTAAGCATCCATGGTGTCTTCTCCACACAAGAGGCAGTAGTCCCAGTAAAGCACAGCCTCACCTTTTTGATCTGTCCCAAAACTGTTCAGTAAAATGAACCCTGATCCTGCTAGAAGGCTGTCAGCACAGTTTACTCACAGTTTACTCACAGTTACTTGCTCCCTCATCACTAAATGGGGTTCTCTCTTTACTTCTCTGCACTGTAAACAATGCATGGAATATTTATGGTTCTAATGGTTCTAATTTAGCATCCCATGAGCACTTGAGGGCTGAAATTTAATGTATTTTTTTATTGCCTCAGAAATATGCACATGTTGATATGTATATGTGTTTTTTCTTTCTATTATTGCTACTTCCCCTATTTTTTGTTGAGATTATTTGCTGATTGTACTTTGGGGCCTGCTTTTAACATCATTAAGTGGCCAGGACAGGTGCTGGGACAGGTCCAGGGAAGATTTCCCCGTAGGTGATCTCACTGCTTCACAAACACCCAGACAATACCATTTCTGCAGTATGGATGCCACAGATTTAAGACCTTTAACAACCCAGACACTGCTGATGCCACACACAAACCTTTGACATCTACACATATGCTGCCAACTCTACATCACCCGGGTACTGTGGGGTTAGGAAACTTCAGGAAATGGAAGAATCCAACCCTTTTATCTTTGGCTGATGACACTAGAGGTAATACTGCTGCATCCAAATCTAACCTTCAGTATAGCAGGTCGAACTCAGCTGTCTAAGCAGCATCTCCACCATTCCTCCTTTTACCAGAGTAACCATAGCAGGGCAAATGAATGAAGCCAGCTTAGATCTAGACCAAGGATGACCCTCCTTGCATGGTCCTCCAGCAGAGCCTCTGAGCCCCACAGCAGCCAGCAGTACGAGGCACAAACACTTGAGTGGCTGCAGAAGACGCAGCAAGATCCTAGCAAAGTTCGTTCACTTGGCTCCAGCACTGCTTAAACATGGCTATTGTCATTCTAGAGAGAAGCTGGCTCTCAATGCAATCCAGTCATGTGTATATTTATCCCTACTTTTCCACTAAGGAACTCTACAAGAGCAGCAAGGAAAGAATAGAGGGGTCTTGGAACGCAGGGCTTGGAAAATCAGGTAATCTAGCAAGGGAGAGTTGAGAGGTGGCAGTAAATTAAGAGCTTCAAGGTGCAACATTTCAAGGGGGGTTCATTGGGTGGTAGTGAAAGTCCAAAATTTCTGGTGTAATTTCACCAAAGAGAAAAATATAATTTGAAAGGAAAAGATGGAAAGGGAATGGAATTAGGTATGTTGACCTGTAAAAAATACAAAGGGGAGAGTGTGAGAAGAGCATGCACGGGCCTCTCTCCTCATATCAATCTTAAATCATGTCTCTGGCTGCCAGAAGATGTGAAAAGGTTGAAGTGCTGCTAGCAAGGAAGAAACATTTTGTACATTAGCTTCTCATCCAGCTTCCCTGCTATCCAATATCCTATTTGATTTGTTGTAGCTAATTCCTTAAGTTGTAATTATTATTTGACTTTATTTTGTACTTCTGTCATTTCAGTTCTCAGAAAAGTAGCCTGTGCCTGCCAGTTGAATGTTACATGACTTTCTGGCCTAAATTATAATGTGAGCAAAATCTGCTTTTGGGGAAAATTCTGCCCCATGTAATGAAATAAAAAGAATGATATTGACCATCATTTGTCACTGGATTGGTAGAGAGTTCAACAAAACAAATGCACTGTATACTAAGTATTTGAAGTAGGTGCTGGGTAATGAAAAAATGGGGCTATTATAGGCATATTTTAAACAGAAGTCTAACATTTGTCAATTTAGTCGGCTTTTCAAATGTTGCTGTTCTGCAAACTGAATGGCTGAACAGGAAAGAGATTCTTGCAGATGGAAGGCACAGATACAGCTACAGGAGAGATATAAAAAATAATTTATTTGATTCATAGTCTCTTCCTACTTCTTTGTCCTCTTGTAGCTTGAGAAATGCTTGGCTGAGTGAAGTTCTACAGTTCTTTATTTTGGAGAAATACTTATTTTGTTTTAATAAATCAGGGCTTTCAGTTTCCTCCATAAATCAAGGCAGTGAAGCAATTCTATTACTTTTCTTCCATGTACAGCCAGCTGATGGAGTCTCCACTTGGCTGAGTTTTAAGACTAAAGTCAACAACATCAGCCATGAAAAAGTTTCTCTTTGAGAGGAGCCCAAAGACCAGTAGCCAAGTAGGTGTGCACGTGGTGTCACGCAGCAGAGAACAGGAGAGGCTGGGTCGCTGCTCTCAGCCAGAGCATGAGGCCAGGGGGAGGCCTTCATTGGCGTAATAACACTAACCAGCTCCTGTGTGGTTAGGTGTTAACCTCCATGCTTGTTCCTTCTGCTGCCAGACGTTAATGACACCTAGCCCCTGGAGCTCCATTTTCCCATTTCTGTCTCTCTGTTTTCACAAGAGGAAATATAAAATGCCTTGCACTTCAGCTGACCTTAGCTTTGTGAGATACTGAATGTATCCTGTGCCATTCACCCTGTTCTGTTGTAATCCTAATGCAATTTGTTAGAGAAAATAGAACCTTCTTTCCACTGCCCACCTGTACCACACAGCTGGCACTAGCATTGGGTACTCTAACTATGTCTCAGAGCAGATACAACTATCCAGTCTTTCCCCTGGTGAACAGTTCTGAGTCTCCATCAAACACAATCTCTTCATAAAATTAAATCCACTTTGTTCAGTCACTGAGACAACTGCTCTCCAAAGCCAAATAGATGCTGATACTAAACTCCTGATGTCTTACAGCTGTTCTCTTTCCTTTTCACAACCAAAGTTCAGATGACTTTTCCCTTAAGTACTACCTGATTGTAATGGACATAAGGGTTGGTCAGAAGATGGGGTAAGTAGATTACAACAGTACATACCACCTGCACATAGCCAGACTTCTTTCAAGACTACATTAAGCAAGGTCAGGATGAAGGAAGGGGAGCAGGAGACTGAAGAGGGAGAGGCAGAGTTGAAAGTAGCCCGAGGGTACCACCCCCAGGCTGCAGAGTGGATGAGGTGGAGGTTTGCTGTGGGGATATGAGGAGTGAGGAGGCAAAATGCTAGAACAGAATGTACATGGCAAAAATAAATTGCATCTTTTCATGATGCCATTATCAGAGCTGCAAAACTGTACTCTAGAGATGCTGCAGGCCAGATCCTCAACTGCTGCAACCTGAGCAAGTCCTGCACCCAGCAGAGCTGCACAGACTGGGGTGAGCTGCCCACCCAGCCTCCCCTTGTGTCCAGCCAACATGGTATATTGGCTTTTTGGTTCTGTACACCACTAGCTTGCAAGAGCTCAGAACTAATTGACTGGTATTGACTATGCACTTTAACACTGAATAGCAGAATTAGATTATTAGGAATGATGTTATCTCTTGTGATTTAAGCTGTTAGACAAAAATCACGGATACATAAGGTTGGAAGAAACATAAAGGTCTCCTCTGCTTTGAGAAAGAGTCAACTCTGTGTAGCATATTCCTGAAGGAAGTTTGTCTGTCTTGTTGTTGTAAAATTTGGACAATGGGAATTCTTTAAGAAACCTCTTCAAATGCTGAGATGTAGCAAGAAAACGATGATCTAAAGTGTCTCTCTCTTGCTGCAAATCAATTCTCCTATTTTTATTGGCATGGAAAAGACTCATTTTTCTCTGCAAGTCTTTTACACAGGTGAAGAATGCTACCAGCTCATCACTCAGTTGCCTTTTTTTTTTTCCTAGATTAAGTAAGTTTCATCACTCCTTTTTCTCTTCTCTAGACATTCTTGCTTTATTTTTTTTTTTCTTGTAGTATTCCAAACTGGGCACATAACCCTTGTAATTGGTGCTGAGTAGCACTGAGTAATTATCCTTACATTCAGCAGAATTACATTGGTTCAGCTTATGGGGCAGGAAAGTCGTTGCAGGGGTGAATGTTTTTTCAGCAGCATTATACTGTTGACTCATCCTCAGTTCATGACTGACTGTAGGACCCTGAGCCTTGCCTCCAGCACTGCTGCCTAGCCAGCTCTTCCCCACTTTGCACCTCTGCGTTTTACTTCACCCACCTGAGAAGACTCCTTTGCATTCTTTATTGAATTTGATCTTATTGATTTCAGAGCATTTCACCAATGTAGCAAGATGATTTTAAATTCTAATCCTGTTCGCTAGCGTGCTCACAAACCCTTCCATCTTGATGTCACCCGCAAATTTTACTCTCTACACAAATCATTACTCTCATCCAAGTCATTAATGAAAGCATTGAGTAAAACTGACCCCAGACAGACCCTTGTGGGACCTCACTTACAACGTTCCCCTGGCTTGACAGTGAATCATTGATAATTACTCTGGACAAGTGGTATTTCAACCACTTGTGCACCTACCAGACTGCAAAATGATTTTAGCCTGGCCTCATTTTTTTGTTTGTTTCCAGTTCAGCACATCACAACAGCGTGTGGAACTACATCAAAAGCCTTTAAAAAGCCTTACTCACATCTGACCCTTACCACATACCAGCCAGGTCAGGAGATACCCAGAGTACACAGCTTACGGACTGTATCCTCCAAGCAGGTTTGTGCAGCCCATGGCCAACTGCCAGGTATTTGCCTTACCTATGTAGGCAGCATCTTACCTTGTCCTACCAACACAGCAGCAGGGCTTCAGCTGACCCCCTTCCTCCAGATGTGGTCGGAGGGTAGGGAGGGACTCACCTGTATGCAGGATCTTTGTAGCACTTGCCCAGTAATTTCAAGCACACAGAGAAAGGGATGGAATCCTGCAAACACGAAGTGTTTTGTGTGTGCAGAGTTTCCATAACAGAAGGGGAAAGCAAGGCACCTGCTGCATGCCTTCCAGACACATCATGTCACCAGGAGCAACACTGGTAGGTGCCTTTGGCACCAGGCTGTTTGTCCTAAAGAAGAGATTAGATCCGTTTAACAGGATTTGTTCTTCAAAAGTCTTTGTTGCCTGACTGTATTCTACATGTTTTGGAACAAACTGTATTTGTTTTAAAATGTTTCTCAGTGACAGTCCTACTCTGACTCCTCTGAAAGTCCCTATTTTCTTAATTTTCTCCTTGTTAATGACAGGTACTATGTTTATCCACTGGGTTTTTTCTTCTAGCAGCTGTCAAAGATCATTGGTAGCACTTCTTAGACTGCTTCAGTGCTTTAAATTTGCCAGTGTAGAGCTCAGCAGGCCTGGCTGATTTCAGTGTACCTGCATTTCTTAAATGTTCAAAATGTATTCTGCCCTTGAGTTTGGATTTTCTCCACACCTGTTAATAAAATGAGGCATGCTAAGTTTCTGGGCACCAGCACCGTGTTTGTGACTGAGAAACACTGAATATGTCAGTCTTGGTGTCACCTGCTTATCTTCTCATTCCCCACTAAGCAGCAGACCTTCCTTCAGCCTTCTCTCATTTCTAACATCCTTTCAAACTCATCATTACAATTTGTCCCCTGTGACTCGTTTTGTGCCTGTCTGCAGCCTTCCTATTCATGCGCCCTTTGTCCCTGTATCCCTTTCTCTAGAGTTGCTTTTGTGTGATCCCAGTGCTATTTACTTTACAAGGTGAACCTGGCAATGCAGGAGGGTATTTCTATGCTGCCAGGGCCTGATGCAGTCACAAGGACAGAAGGGAGGCTGTGCAGTCACACAGCAACTCCCTGTCACACAGTGTGTACACAAGTGACAATGACAAAGCAGCTTTGGCTTCTTTAGAGCCAACAGTAGATTAATTCATGGACATGTGATCTTCTTAAGATCATATAGCTTCATATTCACGTTCTGCAAGTGTCCAGGTTTGAAGTGTGGGCCATCGTTGTTTCAAGTGTCTGCTCCCATAGAAAATTCACCTTGTAACTGTTTCAGATGGTGGCTATGGATACATCTAGTTACCATAAGGATGGATCCTGTTTTTCTTTTGTAGATCTTAAAGCATTTACAAGGGACCCCACCATTAAGTTTTGCAGGTGGAGGAACAGAAAGGAAAGGGCTGTTCCAAGGGCAACACTCAGCTCAGGCTGGGTGAGGAAGTGAACCCGGGTTGCGAAATCCCCATCCCACATTCTTGCAGAAGCATCACATTATCCCTGCAGATGAACCACTGACTTCCCTCGGTACGTGTGGAGGTCTTGATGATACAGGTGTTTAACTTCAGTTCCCACTGTAAAATGCTGCATACCATTGAGCTGTTTAGCACAGACAGCAGCCATGTGCAAAGGAAAAGCCCCATATTGCTCCAGACTATCATTACAATAGCCAGCTTCCAAACTCTTTAAAGGGAAGGCTTTTGCATTTGCAAGCTGTAGAGCACAACAGCGCAGTATAACACCATACACTACATTAATGCAAATAACCAACATAAACTTGCAGATATCAGCTGACGAGCATTGTGCAGCGCAGTGTTTCCACTCTCTCAAAAGATGATTGCCACTGCTAGAGCCTATTATTTATTGGAGACAAAAACTAAAAGGGAATTAAAATCTTTTATTATTGTAACTTGTGACCTTTACAGGTTCATCCTTTCAGACAACCTGAAATCTGATTGTTTGAAAGAATATTGTTTGGTGAAAAATCACTCTGCTTCCTCACAGCCTCCCGTGATAAGTATTTGTACATCTTTCTCTCTAAAATGGTTGTGCTCCTCACAGATTCCCTTCGTGCCCATTATTGTCTTTGGTAGACAGGCTGGACATGGTAACATCTGCCACTAAAAAGGCTTTCAACTTCTCTTAGAGTCAAATAAGCGATATTCTCAGAAGGTGCTTTAGAAGAGTTAGATGTAAACAGTCCCCTCATTCTGCAAGCAAATAAATGTCTGTTGCTGTGTTATTTCTGGTGCAGCATCACCTCTCTGGGTCTGCCACCATATTCTGAATAAAACTCATGCAGCTACAACAAACCCACTGATTTAGTAACAGACTTAATCACAGTTCTAACTTCCACGTCATTAACAATGCTCAGAGTTACAGATGTACCCTGGTGCTAAACAGACAGTACCATTTCCTCCTTCTAAGGAGCAAATAAACCCAAAATTATTAATGAAAAAATTAGAGTAACACAAAGTGTTTTGTAGTTCTCTGCCAGCCCATTACTCACTAAAATATTTTATTTCTATGTAGCAGAAATCCCATTTCTTCCTGTGACACCTGTGTTAAGCGCTGCATTTTTCCAGAGGGAAGTATGCACTTCATTCCCTGGCCTGTAATGAGCCAAGGAAACCACTAACATACAGTGTCAGTATTTTTACTGCTATTATTTGTGTTCTGGCATTTCCCACAAGGTAAAGATCAGAGTAATGGTGATGTATCCAAAAGTCCAGTTTGGATAATGTACCCAAATGGAGCTAATTCAGGTTATTATTTGACTTCATAGGCACTTAGTCATACAAAACACTGCCTAGCTGGCAGTGATAGATGAACTAGGGAAAGATTAGGTTTGTTAATGGTGACATTAAGATCAGCACTGTCTAGTGTGATTCCTGCTCTCCTCACACTCTCTTAGATGTAGGAGGTGTGATCTTCTTCCCTTATTCTTCAGCAACAGGGGCCGCAGGGATGTCAAATTAGGAACCCCAGAAGCTGACACCAAATGGTGGGAGGTCTGCTTGGTCAAAATGTGTTGTTATCATGTCTGTCATCTTCACTGTTAAAGTGCCACTTCTGTGTCCCAAGAGGAAATTAGCCATTTATGAATAACTTGAGAGGGCTGTTACAGAGCTCATAGATTTTAATGTTATTAAATGCAAAACGTAGGAAAGCCCATAAAGGGTTTGTAAACAGTTTCATGAACTGCTGGCTGGGGAGAAAAGCTGGTCGAGGTGTGATAGGTCAGCTTGCTTAGAAAGTGGACAGAAAGAAGGGTCACAAGTGCAGGAACTACTTTGAACTTCAAACAAAACCACATCTGGCCACACCCAAGACACTTCCCTTGTGTTGGAAGGCAACAAGACAAGCCACACAGTATAGGTGCAAATTAGACTCCTGGTTTTTTATGGATGAGACATGTTCAAAACTCAAGGTGAAACATAACAGGGCAGCTAAGCAAGAACCTGTTGTTAAGTTTGCCCTAGAATTACATTTTATGTTTAAATGACTCCTGGATTTTCCAGCCTTGTAATTAGGAACTGATCTTACACCTGGCTGGAATGAACCTTTACACTGGTTAATGGCTGCACTTGACTCCTGTAGATGACAAGTGCAGGTGAAGCCTGCAAACTTCAAAGGATTTTCCTTCTCCTGAGATAATCCAAATGCACGCACATAAAGGGGCACGAAGAGGCAGCTTCTAGAGGAATTGCTCCCCAAGGCATGTAGAAAGGATCAGCAAATGGAGTGTGTTGCTTTGCGGGTCCAAGAATTAATGAGAGGACAAGAGATTTCAGGTGCTGGATTGCAGAAAGGAGCCTGCTCTGGGTGATACAGGCCAATGCCTCTCCTGCAAGGAACAGATGGCCGAAATATATCCCCCAGTTGCAGGCAACACTCAGACTGCCCTGTAACAACTCTGCGTTTGAATTTGTACCAGCAGCATCTCCATGAGACTGGGCAAAAAAATGGGATTTTCACTTAGCAAAAGCATCCACTCTTGGCTTGGTTTTCATTTAGTTTTCATCCAGTTCAAGCAAACCCAACAAACACGTTGTTTTCCTGCAAACTGGGCAGTTGAGGAAAACTTCCCTTAGAATACACTGATGTACAGCATCCCTTAAACAAAATAACCTTCCTGAAGTGGAAGCGGCTCTGTCAAGGGGCTGTGCTTGTCTTCCCAAGCCTGCTTAACAACACCTAGGGCAGCAGAAAGCCCTCACGTCCTGCTCCTGCGGTGCTCTGACAGGGATCAAGGCATTTTTCTGTGGGAATTCTGCCTTCTATGTGACACTGTTTTGTTGAAAAGTAGCCTGCTAACTCCAGTCTCATCCCCCCTTGAAAACATTATCTCTCCTGCCACGCAAAGACCATCCCAGCCAGGTCTGTGACCCACAGAGTGGGGAGTCCTTTGGCCACTTAACTTTGGAAGAGAGAATGAAAGATTATGGTTTATTGTAGTGAATCTGCCTCTTAAGTGCAAATAATTTAGTGCTGTGTTAAAACAGTGATGAATTTAGCCCATAATTTCAATAAATGAAGCAACACTCCCCGTCAAAGCCTCAGAAGCTGTAATTTATAGCAGCCCTCCCATGAACCAGCCCAGAGAACGACGAACATCCTCAGCCTGTTAACTGGATCCCTACTCGGCAGCATCTCCTGGTATATTGTGAGCTGGAAACAGATTTTAAGGATAGGTTTTCCCGTGGTCTGATCTCCTTTATATCACTCTTCCCTTTCAGTACTGCTACTGTCACTTAAACGTCCCTGTTTGAAAGCGATCTTCCCTTCCCTCGCCGTTACAGTGACAGAATCCCTCGCTGGAGATTCATGAAAGATGAACTGAAAAAAAACCCCACTCAACTTCCAAACTGTGTTGTTTTAAAGACTATGCGTAGAGTATCTAGCGCTAAATAAATAAATAAGTGGTCTCTTTATTTTCGGGTAATACATGATGGATGAAAGGAAACATGAGGCTGCTCCTCGGAAATGTGCTGAATTTTCTTCTTCGGTACCTGTGCGCCGGGCTGACGTGGTTAATCCCTACGGGTATCTGACCAGAGTGGGGGGAAAAAAAACGGGTCAGAGAACTTCAGCACTAGAAACAATCCAATTCCTTCACCGAACCTAGACGTGCTCATTTGGAGAACCGCGGCATCAGCAGAAGCTTTGGCCGTTCATCGCTTTCTATCGCCGGGCTACCTACCGGGCTGCGACCTCCGGGCCCCGGGCAAGCCGAGGGCGTTCCCAGCCGCTTGCACCCGCACGACCCACGGCCGGGGGAAAGCTTTGAAACGCGGCTGAAACAAAATGTGCTTTCCCCAATACGTCACCGCGCTGGCTGCGACGGTGCCGAAGTTGC